>JAPYZA010000213.1:0-46532 GCA_030522685.1 Eupelmus azureus | reverse complement strand
GTGACATGTAGTTTTTTTTTTTGAGTTGTTTAAAAACGGGAAGCTAAAGTTTGGCTTTGTTTTGTCTGTCGACCATAGAAATGCCGATATTGTTATATCGTATTACGTAAAGTCTGTAAGTGACGCTTATTATAAGTTAAACAGAAACTAAACAAACGAGGTTGAAAATATTATTATGAAAATGTATTTAAATGTAATACTTGCAATATTCCACGCTTAATTTTACATCGCAATTTTTAGTCGCTTCAGTGCAATTAAGGCGATGTCAAACCCTCCTTGTTATTTTCAATTTTTCGAAAATACGACGAAGTCACGTAATTATTCTTCATTAAAACAACAACATTGACATCGAGAAATTTCGTTAAAATTAAAAGTTAAATGCGACGGAGCAGGCTCCCTCATTCTGAATAACAAGAAGGGCTTTACATCACCTTAAATATGTCTAAGTTAAACAAGAAACATTATATTAGCGCAAAATTTACAACTTCTTTCGCTACCCTTAAACACACACACTCCGCTCATAAAACCCAAATTACAACCCGTAAATCTTAATACAAACCCCAACTCCTCACATAACCCACAAAAACTCCCAAAATTCATTTCACACCCAAAAAAAGCAACCATTCCATTCAATCAGGAATCATAACGCGTAATAAGACAGCGCGCTCGTCTCTCGCCGCAAACACAAACCCAGCTCAGAGGCCGGCGGACGACTTTTTCTCTCTTGTAAGATTTCTGCTGGAAGGGCGTGATGTAATCGGATAATTGAATGGAGCGATATAAAGCTGGCGCGCGCCTCGTTAACGCCGGCCGAACGAGAGAAAAAAAGCCGAAGAAAATAAACAGCGAGGCGATGACGAAACTCAGCTCAACGTGAAAGGGTCCAGTGCGAAAAATTTCGGCAAGATCCGAGGAAGTCGAGGTATATGCGCTGAACGTTGGTTTATATATACGAATGAGCGAGAGTTGCTCAACGAGCGGTGTGCGTTATAATTGTTTTTTTTTTCTTGGAGCTGCCGCAGGGAAATCGCAAGTGGACTGTAGTAATCGGTCAGCTGGAGCGTGAGGCCGGCGAGGTGCGTTTTTGTTGTGGGAGCGAGGAGATATACTAGTTAGTGGAGAGGCATCTTTTTGTGGACTTTCGCGCTCTGTGGATGGTGGTTTAGTGAGCTGTGATGCTTTTCTTTTGGGTGGTGGTTTGAGAGGGTGTTATTTTTTAAAATTTTTTTTTTGGTAATCGTTTTGGGTTAAATTTGGGGTGTAATGGTATTTTTTAGCATTTTTAGTATTAGCAAGAAATGTTTTACTCATACTTTTTTTTTAATAAAATATATTTTTTTAAGAAAATTGAATTCAAACTATAAATATAATAAAAAAAAACAAAAATAAATTTTGAAATTGATATAATTTCTTTTTATATCTTATTTAGCTAAAGTAAAATGAATTGTGTTTTTTATTTAATTCATTTATTTTTCAGAAATCAAATCTTTATATTTTCGTTATATATTTTATTTACTCGAAGTGTATCGTTACATAATTTTAATCGCGCACAAATTGGCAATTTATATAAATCACATTTTTTATTAGCAATTATTTGATCTGTTTGCAAATTGCCCAGTATAAAATTCGTACGACTTTTTTTTTAATTTTCAACTTACATAACTACCTGTTACAATAACATATCCAAAATAATATCAAAATTTCACAACACAAAATTTATCCATCAATCCCAACTTTACAAACCACACTCCAACCCATCAAACCCCAGGCCCATTGTCCCAAAGCATCGCCGGCATAGGCCAACCCTCGGCAAATCACAAAAAAGGAGCCTCACAGCCACGGCATGAACGGATAAATTTAGAAGGAGCAAGTGCCGCGATCCATCCGCGCTAAAATATCCCACTTTATAACCCACTCGAATTACAGAGCGAACATTGACTTCGATCGCTAATTGGACGCGTACTATAGGAATTAATTATAAACGGCAGCAAGCCGATACAGACTCGCGCGCCTCCTCCCATTGATAAAATTTTTCATCCGACGCTCGCGTATCTACACACTCTCGCTAGCGTCGAGAACGTTCAGTCGGTGCGTCAGCCTCCCCTTAAAGGAAAAACCCGACATTTTCCGCCACGCTCCTTTGTACCCTACGCACCCTCCCATACATTTCCCTTCGCGATTGTCGACGCATCTTTTGTATGTTAAAAGCATAAATATATATATATACGAGCCGCAAGCACGAGTAGCTTGCGGAGGATGAGGTAAGTATGGGACTCACCTCGGGGAAAGCTCGTTCCGGGATTCCAGCGAGCGGCGGGGCTCCCAGAGCGAATCCATCAGTGCCCGGCAGTAGTAGCAGCCGAGCCAGGCCAGGCGTTACCCCCCGCAGCTGGCGAAGCTCCCGCGTGTCGATATATATACACCTGTATATATATGTATAAACTTGCGCAGGGGAAAAGCTCTCGGCAATATCGCGCACCACCAAAATGCCCGGTCACCGATCAACCATACGTGTATATATAGCCTCGCGCGTCCACCAGATATATATACCTCTCTCTCTCGTCAACTCATAAAAATGAGAAAAAAGCGAAAAAAGAGCTTATCTTTTGGATAAAGCGCGCTGCGAGTACGTCTGTCTGCATGAGCGGCGAGTACGGACGGCGCGAGCTTGCGCCGGAGACTGCAGGAGCGAGGAGAGAGCGCTGCAGCGCTGCTGGCTTTTCCGCGCTGTTTTCCTCGCTCTCTCTCTATCTTACTTTCTGCGCCGTCGCCGTCGGGAGAGAGAGAGAGAGAGAGAGCTTTAGAGTCGCCGCCGCGATTGGCCGAGCGATCGATCGCGCTGCTGCTGCTGCTGGTGCTGTGGTGCTGCTGCTGCTGCCTGTCCGTTGAACCCTCCTAACGTTGGCTGCTGCTGCTGCTGCTGGCGCTCTCGTATTTTTGCTCGCGCGCTCTAGTACGACTGTAATCCCGAGAGAGCGAGAGAGAGAGAGAGAGAGAGAGAGAGTGAGAGAGAGATGTTGTGGATAGATATGCAGCGTTGATTTTAGCGTTCTATTAGGATGTATAGGGATAGTGAACCGTTTAACTTGGGTTAGGGGATTGAGCTATGGGATTTTTTGAAGAAGGAGATTTTTGGATGAGGGTGATATGGGATTGATTGAGAGATTGTTTCGAATGGATTTTGATGTATGGGAAAACGAAAGGGAAAATGTTGATTTTTCAGAGGGTTTTGATTTTTTGGGATTTTATGAATCATAATGAATATTAATCTATTTTGCGAATTTATTTTTGTGCTGGTTAAAGAATTAAAAAAACTTGGGTTGCAACTTTTTCTATTAAAAAATAAATGTATCGAGGCCTTGTAGTTACGGTCAATTACGGGAAACTCATATGTTTTATCTATTATTAAATTTCTTTTTTTGGAATTATAAAACATATAAAATTTTAGTACAAATTATTATTATTATAAATAAAGGTCTAAAATATTACTATAATAACATTGCTGCGCCATTTGATCTACAAATTTGTCCACTAGGCTGGTAAATTTTTAGATTTTTTCCATCTATGAAATATTTACAGGTAAGAAATTGATGAAATTTTACTTAAGTCATGAAAGTACTTCAAACGAAAAAAAAATTAATTTGTGCCTTTTGCCATTGGATCGTAATTATTACAATTTGTTAAAAATATTTATATAGACATTAATTAAAAAAATAAAAAATTAGAACTAAATTAATTTGAAAAATTAGCTGCTCAAAATTTAAATTGAAGAAAAAAATTTAACATTCCAATTAACAAATAAACATAGGTTATTAAAAATTATATATAGAATAAGTAAAAACCTTAAAATATCACTTATATAACAGTAAGAAAAAAAATTGTAATAAGTCAAATTTGCGCGATGCGAGCTTTGGTTTCTTTTTCGCTTTGCACTGGCTCTTGCTGAAAGAGAACAAAAATAAACTGTCGAGAGAATTTCTGCGCGAAATACGAGGGAGGCTTTTTGGAGCTCGGAATAGACGGCAAAGTATAAAAGGAAATAATAAAGTGTATTTGTAAGAACATCGTCGCGGATGATGCGCGTGCTCTTTGACAGAACTGCTACTCCGCGAGTTTTACGGTACTTGTGTTTGTTTAAATGTTTATAATTAACATGTACAATTTTATTTTTTTTTTTGAATTTTATCATTGCGAGGTGAATTGTAAGTCGAAATTTTAATGTTGGCTTCTTTACATCATCTATCGTTTTAAGTTCTATATATGTATATTGACGTGATTATTTTTAGTTTATCTTTCGAATAAGAACTACTATATTGTACATAAATGATGTAAGTATGTTCTAAATAATTTACTGAAATAAAAATTATAATAATTCTAATACATATTAATTGAATGAATAATAAATGAAGTTCTATAAAAAATTTTTTATTCAAATACTTTAATCAAAAAACTAATATAATATTAATAAATTTTCGGCCGTAAAGGTGCGAGTAAATTATGTATTGGTTTTTTTCAATGAGATTAATGTTTTGATTCCTAACTTAATTTACACGATGACCAAGCGTAATTAGATTATAACTATATTATATTATATTATATATATATAGATATAATAGATATAATCCATTTTGATATTGTACAATAGAGTTGAGAATAGACAGAATAAAGTAAATATCAAAACTTGTCGATTAACTGCAAAATGTGTTGTTGTTGCGCTTCTTTCCATTCGACATCACCGTCATCTCCGAGATTTCCTGCATATTCTGCAAAAATATAATCAACATTACAATATTTGTAATATTATTATATTTATTAATGTTTTAAATAAACCATTAAATTAACATACCTCTAACTATATTTCTAATAGTTTTGAGAGAAGCTCTTCTTTGCGTGAGTATCCTTGTAACTCTCTGTTTTACTGCTGGAGGACAACCTATGCATGCTTCAAGCAGAATATAATCTACCAATTGTAATGTAAATAATCCACCGCTCAGTCTTTTCATTAGTGTTTCTTCTTCATCATCGTCGTCATCCTTAGAAATAAAAAGTGTACTTTTATAATAAAAATTAATGTTTAGCCAATTAATAAAAAATTTCAGTACCTTCGAATTTTTTTCTACTTCTTCCACTTTCTCCAGGTATTTGAAATGGAGTTCCATTAGTCTGTCAACTTTTTCATAATCATTTTCAGTAAATTTACTAAGCAGTCTCTGTCTTTGCTGTCCTTTACAATTCCTCAACATACTAGCTATGATCGAGACAACATGTTCTGGAATAAAATCATATTACAAAGTGAAAAACATTTTTTCCACGTCTTTCAAATATATTCAATCTACTTTCTATTCATTTACCTTCATGCTCTTCTGCTGTTACCATCTTTTTTCGATTTTTTGTTGGTGTTTTCATAAATAAGGGAAATATTGTTCTAAGTCCAAGAATGTCAACAAACTTACTACAATTATCTTTGCCATCAGGACCATTCATTGCAAAATCAAGAACCTGTCATTCAATAAATTAATAGAACGAATTTTAATAAAATTAAATTTATTATAAAAAAAATTAATTTGTTTTTTACGTTTTGACTTATTATGTTACCTTGAGTGATCCGTTTCTAGACATTTTTTTTTCACGGAGCATAAGATTCATAAGTTGAAGTCCTTCACCTTTCAAAAATCTTTCTCGATTTACAGTTTCCATTAAACTGGAGCACAAAATATTAAAAAGATTTTCCATCAGTTCTTGTTCATCAGCTGTTTGTGGGTCATGCCTTTTATAGTACTAAAATTTTAAAAAATCATAAATATATTTAAAATTAATAAAGGTAAGATTTTAAAATTATTAAATTTAAGATCTTACAGCTAATTGTTGAAGAAGGACATCAATTCCATCAAGGTCTCCTAATAAGAGTCTGTTTTCTTTGGTGTTTTGTAAAAGAATTGATAAAATTTCACTAGCATATAATTTATTTATGTTAAAAGGAGCTTTTACTTTTATTCTTTTTAGTAACCATTGTATTAAGCCTTGTTTACCAGCATCTATACAAAGTTCTGTCCTTGTTTCTAATAAATTTTCAAAGATACCTGAAAGAATACACGTTACATTCAAATTAGAAAAAATGCACAAAGCTTAAATTAAGCAATAAATATTTCTTACCTAATGTATTAAAGACTCCATTACTTTCTTCACTAATATTTTCATCAAGTCTCTCTAAGTTTTGAACCAGTAGTGCAAAGACTTGTTGATTTAATAATGCATCTATCAATGAATCTGCTTCATCTGGTGCTTCATTATAGACATCAGATTCTGTAAGTTCTTGTAATAAATCTACTATACCTACAGCTATGTCTGTATTTTCATGAGCCAGTAATTCCAATAATGATGGTACTATTCCTAATTCTACCATTACAGGATATAACTCAGGATTAGTGGCAACAGCATGTAGATCTTGCAAAACATCATGAAGCTCTACTTCAGACTCCATAAATTTATCTGGCTGATCTGGAAACTTCACTCGCATTTCTTGATTTCTCAGTGCTCTTTTCTCAAACAACAAAATCATTCTTTTTAAATTAGTTTCATCTAAAGGTTCTACTTCTGCAGCTTCAGTCTCCACATATTTTAAAATATCTTCTTTTTGCTCCTTGGTAAGTTGTGGCTCAACAACATCATGTTCTGGAGCTGGAAGTGCAGCCCGGATTGGCGTTGGAGGTTCATTGTCTCTAATTGGAGTGGCATCAACCCTTACAGGAGTACCTCGGACCGGAGTACCTCGAATTGGAGTTCCTCGGATTGGAGTTGATTTGATAGAATGCCTTTGTCGAGCAAGATATGGCGTTTTTTGGATCTTTTTGGATTTTTTTGAGTCCCAGTCATCTTCGTCGTCTTCCTCGTCTGGGTTTGATCTTTTTGGAGTGTTGGGTGGCTAAAGAATTTTTTAAACAATAATTTTATGTACAAAATATATGAAGGCTATGTCAATTGTTACTAACAATATTATTACTTAATCTTCTACAATTTTGACAGTTAAAAACAAATAAAAATATATCAACTCACCTTGTATGACAAAAGTTCACCAATATCCATATTTTTTTTATTAAAAACCTAACTGTCTAAATTATAAATTCTAATTACTTTTTTATAATAAATTGTAACAATCATGTGTAAATTGTTGTGTTCAGTCTCAAAAACTAACCTTTCACACATACAGTTTCTTTATAGGAAGTTTACATACTGCCACCATTTTTAGGAAAACCTAATCATTCTAGAATAAAAAAGAATTAAAGTTGTAGATTTCTGTGCATTAACCTAACTTTTGGTCATTTTAAATATGCTTAAAATTATCAATATTAATTTAAAATTATCACGAAAGTTTAATAAAATTAAATTAAGTCAAAATTAAAATTTATTCAAACAAATTATCTAGGTATCTATATATCAGAAGTAACTAAAATGGCGTCTTAACATTTGAAATAATACTAAATGTTATTAAAACAATTACAGTAACAAATAATAACTATTATATTTACATTTTTTTATAGCGATTTAAAAATATTATCTTTTCATTTTTAATAATTATTTACTATTTATTTGATTCACCAACAAGTGTTACAGAATAGCTCAACCAATCAGCGAACGTTTCTCGATTGGTGTGTTCCTAAAACATTTGCGAAAACCACTGTATACTTGCGTGATTTTATACATATATCGTGTAATTCTATGGTCAAACGTCCAGAGACACAAAAATCGTACACGTCATAACTTTCGTTATGTTGCTTGCAACTTTAAAGATCTTTTAAAAATTAGCTTAGAAATTAATTTTGAAAAATAAAAATGGAAGCGCTGTATCATCAAACGAATAAGTTGGTGCAGGAGACACAGTATTTGTTTAGCCAGCTGGAAAGAAAAACGCCTAACCTCGATATCAATGCAATTGAAAATGAAATTGAAACGAAAATTGAGAACATTAACAGGTATTAAAAACGATTTTGGATTCTTTATACATAGACAATTTACTAAAAAATAATACTAATATAAATATTACTAAATCAAGACACTTTTTAACATTTTTTCTTGAATTGCATCATTTGTACTTTTATAATTATTTCCAAACGTTTTACTTAAAAAGGAATATGTTACTTGTTTAATTATTTAAAAAAAATTATCTCGTATTTAATTAAAAACTTACCTATTGTTTATGAATATTTAATAAATTCAGAATAATTACACTATATTAACTTCATCAATTAATAATCAATAGATGGAAGACTTAAGTTTCTGGTAACTCACAATGGATTTTATTTTTTAGCAACTGTGACAGGTTAGACATCTTATGTTCAAAAGGACCAATATCACAACGACAAAATGCAAAGATGAGAGTCGACCAATTGAAATATGACAGCCGACATCTGTCAGCAGCATTAAGTTCATGGAAAAATATGGTCCAGCGAAAACAAAGAGAAGCTACAGAAAGGGAAGCACTTCTAGCTCGTAAATTTACCACCAATGATCATGTAGATATTTTAATTGATCACAGTATACAACATAATAATAGTATGAATAATGCTATGCGTGGTGTGGATGATATGCTGCAGCATGGATCTGGTATTTTAGACAGTTTAAGGTCACAGAGGTATACACTCAAAGGGGCTCATAGGCGAATAATTGATATTGGTAACACTTTAGGACTATCTAATACAACAATGAGACTGATAGAGAATAGAGCTCGAGCAGATGGATATATTCTTATTGGTGGCATGATTTTTACATGTCTTATTATAACACTAATAGTAATTTATGTTTTATAAACATTCCTAATTCACATAAATGAAATTGTAAATAGACAGAGTAAAAGAGAGACTTTATGATTATTAAATTGAATACAGTGTTTATACTTCAAATCTCAAAAGATGTTATGTATTTAAAAAGTTTAAAACTGCACAGAAATTATAAAATTTTAAAGTTTATAATTTTGTATAAAATTGAAACAATTTTGCTTGTAAGTGTAATATAAAGATCTTATCTATATGTGTATCACTGTGATTAATATTATAAATTATTATTATTTTATAAATATGTATTACAGACCAAAAAACGCGGGCGAAACTTATTATAGCCCAGGCGCAAAGATTTCGACGACGCTGCAAAGCTCAAAAAATTCGTAATAACATTTTTTGCATATACTTTAAAATTTTCCGATTTTGTCATTAATACTAAGCTCACGTTTTTATATCAAATGGAAATCGCAATTGAACTTTTTCCATACGCTAAAATGACAATCAATGTTTTTAGAAAGCAGACAGAAACACTAAATTCAGCGACATATACCCACAATCACATAATTCATGGAAACTAAAAATTCTCGAAGAATTAGATTTTCTTTTAAGGGGTATATGAGTTATTGGATTTTGGGTTTGTATTACAAAAGCATAATGATATGTTCCTTTCTGTACCATTTTAATGTATATGCAAGATGAAAAAATTAGTTTTGGAAAATTTTGAATGTTTTGAAGACCAGACGAAAAATTTTGATTAAGAATTTTCTCGAGTTCTATATAGCGTGAGTGAAGTTTTTGTTCTCTCGGTATAGGTTTTGCCCACGCTTTTTTTACATCGCATTTTATTTTAACTTTGAATATTTTAATTTTGTTTTTTAAAATTTTTTAATTTTAATTTAAATATTTTTTAACTTAATAAATCAAATGATATAGATCAATTGTGTATTAAAATAAGTAATAATAAAATTCGAAAATCATCAATTTCAAATCGTAAATTTATGATTTGCTGACCAAACAATAATTTATTTTATACAAGACTATAATATATTTAAAATATATTTTATGCATTTTAAAACAGATCTATTTTAAATCTATTTTAAAAATCTGGGTGGGTGAAATACAGTCATATTTCCTACATCGCCCAAGCTACGTATTACCAGCTGTTAATATTTTAAATTACCATTATATACTTTGTAAATATTTTCTTACAATAAAAAAGATACCAATCTTTAATCTCTCATCAAATTTCTCTAAAAAAAAAAAAATTCAAAAACTAAACATCACTCTCTCAATCTAAAAATCTCCGCAATTCAAACAGCGCGCTCGAAAAATCCCAAAACTCCACAACTCCCGCAAGATCTCAGACTCGCGCTCCGAATCCGCGCCAGCGTCGCGGAGAGGGCATCAGCAGGAAGGGGAATGGGTCAGTCCGTACTCCACAGCAGGCCGCGAAAGTAGCCTCTCCCCCCCACCATCACCTAGCTTTTCGAGCGCGCGCTCTTTCTTCGCTTCCCCTCCCCTTGAAAGGTGCGCGCGACCGAGGGAAGGTGTAGAGCGCGCGGCGCGCTCTGCTCCCCTCTCTCAGTGTACCTGCTGCGCTCGAAGGACCCGGAGTGCTCGCCCGAGATCGCCGAGAATTTTTCGGTTTGTATAAGGAAGAAGAAGAAGAAGACTCGATTTACAGCTCGGTTTTTCCTCGAGACTCGTAAGAATCGTGTATATATACTCAGGATCGTCTTGGCTGCGCATATACAGGATCGGAGCGCAGGACGAGGTCTTGTCCGGTAGCCCTGGATGGGTTTGAATTCAGTCCACGTTTTTGATCTGCTATTCGTGACTAGATCCACACTCATCCATGGATGTTGGGCCCTGTTACGCACCTCGCGCAGTTGGCGTCTCTCGCGCCCGCAGCTCTACATATACACAAAGAAGAAACAATCGAGCCTCGCTCGATCTCCGCAAGCCCCGCACATCCTTTTGTAAGCGCATCCTCGATTGTAACCGATATCGCGTGTATCCACACACTCAGCCGTTAATAAAAGCAAAAATAAATCTCCCCGTACATCTTTACATAATCAGAATAAACGAAAAGTAGTGAAAAAAACTTTTCGGCTCCCCCCCCCCTCTCCAAGCTAATGGCTCCGGGATTCCTTTAGATTTCTTTGTGCCAGAACACCTGCCGCGAGCGCGCGCGTTCCCCCCCTCCCTCCCCTATACATCTTTCTCTCTGCGTCCCGCTCCCTTTTTCCCATGGCTCTCGCGCGCGAGCTGCATCATCTTCTCCTCTCTCGTGCCTATATAGCCCTTATAGCTTCTCTATATACTCCGCCGTTCCTGCCGCTTCTTCGTCTTCTCTCCTCCTCCACTGAGAGCCGCGCGCGGAGCGTCCTTTCTTGAACGTTCCCGAATAACGGTAAAAATCTCCGGCCGTGTGTTGAGAGCAAGCCCGCTAACTCTTTTAGAATACGTAGGTATCTGAGAGAGAGGTGGCTGTGTATAGCGAAGAGCACGTGAATTGGATTTTTGTTTTCTAAGATTTTTTTTTGTAATGAGCGATGGGGATTGGGTTTTTTTTTCTGGAGGCGTGGAGGTTTCTTTGATGGGGCGATTTTTGAGATCGGTTGGGTGCTGGTGAGATTGAGCTCCAAAATTTAACGGATGCGTACTTAGTTTTTTTTATGATTTTGATGAAGATGGGTTTGTTACTGTGTAAGAGTTTAGGTATGCACAGGGGCAGCTGCGACAACAGGCAACGGTAAATGGGCGCTGGATTTTTGTGCCTTCGACGACCAACGGTCGATCGTATACAAACTCTTGGGCTAAAGCAACCGCCGTTGACGGTTGTAACTTCTTTTCATTGTAAAGATGAATTTTATTTTTTATATACGAATTTGAGGGTAAGGTGCCATTTATGGACATTATCCTTAAAATTTGATGTTTTTTTTCACAAATCATTTTTAATATTAATTGATGATTATTATAGGTACATTCTAGGGCTTTGAGGATATTCAAATTAGATATATCTGCTGACCTGTTGGCTTGAAATAAAAACTCTTTTCTATTGTTTCTATTTTGCTTACAATTATTTTTATTAATAAATATAATAAAATCATAATTGTGCTATTTTAAAATCCATTTAATACGCTAGAGATAGAAAAAAAATCTTTTCTTTACATAACAAAAAGTCTACATTCTTTGGAATTTTTATTTTTAGAATATTTCGTGAACGCTGAGATCGCGAGATCATTTTTTGATAATCTATATCATACGAAGTGATTTCGTGTATTGACAGTATAAATTGTTTTTTATTTATTTATTGAAGCACGTAGGCGAATATTATTAGTTTTAATATGACTTCTTTTGTCTATAGAGAGCACAATAATTTTTTTTGTCATTTCCGCTGTTTTTTTTTGTCGATAAATCGCAATTCGCATGACAAATTTAGTAATCTTACAATCTTTAATCTTTCTTCATTTTAAGAGTGTTCTTTTAAGGTAGTTATACTGTAACATATAATTTATTGTTACGAAAATTTAATAAAATAAATACTTTAAAGAAAATCCTTTTTTTTTATTGAAGAACACTTGCAAAATTTCATATTGGTTTACCATTTATTTTTCGTGATACACCCCTTAAAAAAAATCAGTTTGAAATTTTGTAAGAGATTTCTTGAAGAAAAAAATTAATTTTACTTAAAATTAATTACCTGAAATTAATTTTTTATGATTCTCTATTTATTACGTTTTACTAACAATAAACTATATGTAAATTCCTTAAAGTTTCGTACTTCTAAATAAAAATAGTTAATTTTATATTTACAAAATAAATTGATCATTTTCATAGAAATATTTAAAACAAATTTTACTTTTATTATAATATTTTAGAATATTTCAAATATCCTTATGCATGATTTACAATTATGAAATTTGTTTGTTGTAAAAAATAAAAAAATTAATTTAATAAAAAATTAATTAAATTTTCGGGAGAATTGAATTCATTTTAAAATTTAAATATAAATAATAGCATATCATTACAGATACCTATTCGATATTTTTTCATACAAAAGACATCTTTCAGTTTTAATTGTGACAATTATTTGTTCATCTAAATTGTTCTATATATGCATAAGTATTTTCATTTATCGTATGTCTCCATTTAAATTAAAAATAATACATACATCAATTTCTACATGGAGAAGACAAACTACAATACTTTTACATCTTAAAATTGATTCTCGGCTTATTGATAAAAATATTTTCGCACCGTGGTAATATACATTTATATTTCATTAAAGATTCGTCAACATCGATCTAACAATGCAAAAATGCATGTTGTATTCGTGTACATAATTTATGTATAATATAATTGATCGTAATAATGCGTGATGTAAATACGTAACGACCGAGCAAAGGCGAAATATTGATTATTAGACGTGATTGAATTCTTCCGAGTAAACGACGAGAATTATGAATAATTGAAATTTATATTGTACATTATCATTTTTTATGACAATATAATTATATTATATGACAAATTCTCTAAAACATCTTCAATAAATTATGCACGATTATTTGAAAATGTTCTTTGATCACATTTTTTTTCTTTCATGAAGTATTGATCTTTTAATGCGTCTTTAAAATTAATTTTAAAAAATTTGATTATATTTGACTATATTCTAGTTTAACAGGAACTAGTATCAAATGCATATTCTAAAACATCTTTTAATATTCTTAAGTAAAATTCTCTAACTTTTCAATCACGAATAATATTTTTTCCGTTTAACGCCTACGTCTTTCGATCAGTATACGGTCCACCTTACAAACTTCTCGGGGTGAAAGACAAAGCGGTATCAAGTGCTTTGCATCTGCTCTAGGCTTAACTGCGATAGCTTTCGATGCATCGAATTCTCCGGTTGCAACAGATCTGAATTATTGTAGGTACCGCTGGCACTGGCCGCAGATGACGATGAGTTGTTGTCCGACAGCAAATCGACTTCTTCCAGGGCCTGACGAATCTGCTGATGCAGTTCCGTTGCGGTACGCTTGAGTGTCTGGTGCCGGTTCTTGATCTCAATAGCGCAATTCAAGAGACCGTCCCAAGGCGCGGTGGAGCTGTGTCCAAAGTAAAGTTCACGCCACAGTTCGATGCTCACCGGTGCAACGCTTGGCCATATTATCCCGGGGTTAGGCTCGTAAAAGGGATTCATGAACTTCTCCAGTACTTCCGGCTGGTTCATGAAAGACCACAGGCTGCAGGTGCGCTCAGACACTTTTAAACGAGTTCTTTCCGACTCCGAATCGCCTAAAGGTAGAAGAATGTAATATTACATACGATTATAAATTTCTGGATTATTTCAGCAATATTATGCTCACCTAAAAATGTTCCGTAATTCGAAGAGTAAGCGTGTTTAAAAATTTCAACAAGCAATTCAGTCGTGTATTCAAAGCTTAATTGAAACTGATAGTGTAATTGATAAAGGCAGTCCAGAAAGAGAAGAAACGTTGGGGCGTCCGTTGGATTTGGACCATAAGAATAGTAGGCCCCATGACGTGTTCTAGTGTAGAACGGATGCCCGGCTTGCAACCATTCGCGTTCGATTAGAGCCTGTAAGCCTCTGACTGTTCGGCAGTCTGGGTTTAAAATTGCTTGCACCAAACTAGTAACTACAAGGGTGGTATCTCGCCCGTTACCACCTAAAAACATAGCACGTTATTTAAATATCTTATCACATAAAATTTGAAATATCTTATTAAATAAAATTTATCGTACCATGCACCAAAACGGCAGTTTGTTCCTGCTCAAGACACTGTGCAGTAACACAAGCTGCATTCATAGCATCTTGAACAGATGATAACCATTTACTATTATCTACTCTAGATAGCCATTGAGAAGTAGAACAATTTACATCATTACATGCTTCTATTAATTTAGTAAAGCTATCTGATAAGTCATTAGAACGGGGAATGGTTTTGTGTGATTTGAGCCATTGAGGATATGCAGCATCAATTTCTGTACCACCTCCTTTAGTCCTTGCATTCTGAGCTTGTGTCAGACTCCGAGTATCAACTATAACCCTGAAAAAGTATGACATTTTATACACTTAATATATTTATACATTGAAAGTTTGAAACTGTTTGATGATGTTGGTGATCTTTACCCCTTTTTTCCTGGTCTTAAATAAGAATTTAGAAGCATTTCGTCACCCTTACAACGTTTTCCAGTAGGACCACACATTGGTTGGCTACTTCTGATTAGAATACCCTAAAAATCATTTATAAATAAAGATTATTAAGAGTGAAAGAACAAAAAAATTCTATTTGAATGTAAAATAAAATGAAATACCCCTCCTTCATGCCTGTAACTTAATACAGGGAATCTTCCACTATCTCTAAAATTAGCAGAGGAAACTATTATTTCATCTTCTATATTTCTAGGTACTATCACTTCTGCACAGTAAGAACTACAGACTTTATAATCTTTATTTAAATGACTAATGCGCCACTCATCTCCATGAGCTGCTAATAATCGTGACCACTCAGAAAGTGGTTGAAATGCAGTCCACCCATCTTCTATTTGTACTTTGGAATTGCTTAGTGATTGAGGTCTATAGAAAAATGGATATTGCAGTGTTTGATCTGAAAATAATGAATAAATAAAACTTTATTATTTATTATATTATATTAGATTACACTAACTAGTAATCTAACAATTAATTAAATTTAAACTATTAGAAATTTTCAAATATCATCTTACCTAGGCTTGATAATTTCTCTATGGTTTGTGCTACTTTAAGTAAATCATTTGTAGATCCAAAGTCCAATTGATAGATGTGAAAATCCTTGCATTTTAAAATAATGCTACCTCCAGGAATTTGGTTGTTTGTCTTCTTTTCCATAGCATCGATGTTCCGATAAAGGAGCTAAAAATAAAAATTTCCAATACAATCAAATATTTATACAATATAAATTTAATACTATATTAAAATCATTCATTAGGGTTTATTCTTTTTTATCTTATCAGATTGTAAAGTGTGTCATACAATAATATTTTGCAAGTAGCTAAGTAAAAATACAAATAAAAAATATTAAAATGATCAGTCGCAAAATCAGTGATTAAATTGAATGAAATATTTATAACAAAAAGGTGCAAAAGAGGAAATAAATTAAACATAACTAAACCAGTCTACTTATAAACACAGCAATATGTTTACAAGCCAAATGCATCCAAATAACTACAGACACCCACTACGAGCACCAACAACAAAATCACCTCACACCCTTCCCTCTCAACAAACGAATAAAAAAAACCATCAAGTCAGAACATAAAAACCAAGCTATAATCACCCATAACTCCTGCTGATTACTCTTCTGGCCGTCGGAGAGTATGAGATGATGCCCACTGATGCAGAGTGTCCCCTCAATTTTGCAATGCTTGCTCCTCTCTTTAGTTTTATCCGTCAGGACCACATTGTCGACCCGGGGTATGGATATGAGGTCGATGAGTTCCATCGTTCGCCCGACAACCGGCCAGCGATTGTCGCGAACCGTCAATTGCAATCCCGATTATTGACGACACTTTGACAGATTCTCATAACCTTTCAATGCTGGTCTGCTCGCTGTGTGTACGCGCACGCGATCTATGTGCGTCTGCTTCTCTCTCGCCTGTATATACGGTTTATGCGCGTGTTATATGGCTATGCTTTAAAGAAAGTGGTGGGGAGTGCAGCTGTGTGCTCCAAAATGAAAATCGTTATGTTATAAGCCTCGATAGTTTTTATCTTTTGATAAGCTGTGTTTTTTTATGATGGGTGTGTGTTGGGGAGATATGATTTTTTTTTCAATTGTAAATACTTGATCGCTTTTTAATGAAATTGAAAGTGAATTCGAATGTTCGTTTTGATGCACGCTTTAAAAAAATACTACTGTTTTAAATATTTGTAAATAAAGAAGAAATAGCGTGTAATGAATTTTTCAAAAATTTTAATCAAGATTTTAGAAAAACCATTTAAACAGCAATTTTGTCTATTGTACGCATGCTCCGAGAATCTCAGATGCGCGGCTCCAACAATAGGCAAAATTGTTTTGATTATGGCCACGAGTGCGCGAGAGGCAGTACCCATGTACACATGACGTTGATATATTCTCTATGCGCATCATATAAAATAAGGTATGCAGTTATCTCACGTAAAACAGCATCACGGAGGCAGTTCCACCATCAGGAGTTAACGTATACGATTCGAATTTTTTGTAGAATATCAAGGATCAGAAAAAGTTCAACGTACAAACGTAAGTACAAGCTCTTGACACGTACAAGTCTACAGTTACAGCAGGATATCTGATTTTCTGCTTCCCTCGCGCGTTAGTATTGAATGCGCAGGCGTGTTTAACCGTGATAATTTATACAATTTTTGCACTTACATGCAGTCTTACCTGCTTGCACGATCAATGACAGTCGTTAAACAATAAATCTTTTTTTCAGAACTATGCTGCATTCGCTAAATTTATGCGGGAATCTAACCTAATCTGCTGTGCGGAAGGAATTTGCAGCAGTTGCAAAAAGTATTGTCGTTAATGGGAATTGAGATTTGCAGCAACGTCATGTTTGTAAAGGTAATCTTCTTTTGGTTGTACGGATAAGAAGTTTAAGTTTATTTTAACAGCGCTTTGTTTTCGCGTGTGAAAGAAGCTAACCTCAAAATTGTTTTTAAAATTTTAGATATTTCGAGACGTTTAAATACCGTTTTGTTAATTTTCGTATGAGTAAATGCGTTAACTTTTTTTGGTAAGTTCTTAATTAGGGAATGTCAAAAATGCAGGATTAACTTTTCTGTAAAAATAACAAACGTACTTCATTTTTGGTTGACAGATCGTGGTGAAAACTTTTCGCGGCATTTCGTCTGTTTATTTTATAATTCAATATATTAAGAAAATTCTTCTCCGAGAATCTAATTTAAAATCATATTATTATTGCGCAATAAAATTTAACTCGTAAAATTTTGTTTATAAATCTTTTTGTAATTAAATTTCTTCATTTCATAAATAATAATATTTTGTAAATGCATAATAAACTTTTTTCTTAGAATAATAACAATTAAATAATAATTAATTAGAATCTGATAAATTAATCAATACTGATGTGTTAGAACTATTCCTAACATAATGATAGATAATTATTATAATAGTTTTTAATGATTTAATAATTAGAAAAATTATATGTTAAAAATTATGTTATTAAAATATTATATTATTGTAATTTAATCTTTATAAATTATGAAAAATAATAGAATAGAGACAACAAAGTAGTTAAGAGTCAATAGTTAATAGTTAAAAACAGAAATAGATTATTCAATTTATTAAACCTAAACAATAATCGCAATACTTGCAATATAGAGATTATATTTTATTAATAGCATTAAAACTTATGACTACTTTTTAAATAAATTTAAAAGATATAATCTGTTTATAATTTAATATTATCAGCTGTGTAAAGAAGATAAAGTTATAAAGTTTAGATATTTGTAAAAGTGTAATACTCCACATTTTTAATGTCTTATATAGATTTCAATGAAATCATTTTGTGAATATTGAAATTAATAAAAGAATCTAGTACGTTTATGCATAACATAAAATGAAATTGTTAAACAATTCAATAAATTTAGCTCATTTATGTAATTGATTGTTATAATTAACAATAAAAAATGAAGTAGCTCCAACTTCTTTATAGAAGCCAAAAGAAAGATCGTCAATTGAGTAAAAAAATGAAAAAAAATATCCATGATCAATAAAAAATAAACCTAACAAACCTAAAAATTGTCTCTATCATTTCAGAAAAAGATGCGACGGAGCCGCCGTGCTAAACGGAGCAGCGATCCCTGTATCTCAGCCACCCACGTGATCTCACCGCCGGCGAAGTTGAGCGGCGACTTCGCGAGATGGAGGCACCAATCTCGAATGACAACAACTGGCCGAACAACTTCGGGAGAAAGATAGAGATCGTCGAAGCCGAGAGAGACGGAGCGAAAGTGAGAGAGAGATAGAGAGCGAGAAGCGAAACGAGTAGCAGCATACATAGCTCGAGCAAGAGAAGCCTATAAGACAAGGCTCGCCGCCGCTGCTCTACAGCGAGTAAGAAGAGAGCCCAGCGTGTACATATAGCATTTAGCAAGGCAAAAAGTATAGCCAAGACAGAAAAAGAATCGACGTGGACGGCCGCACGGTTTTCTGGTCATGAGCGACGACGTGTTTCCAGTTTGAGAGCACTTGGGCTGCAGCCTGATGATGATGTTGCTGTTGCAGCCTTGAGCCTGGCGAAAGGTAAAAGTGCTGCTGCTGAGCCTCTCCGAGTAGCCTGTTTAGCAGCTTCTTTTTTTTATTTTCTGCTTGGCAATTGCCAAGCCTTTTAATTGCAGAGAGAGATTGTTTGACTGATGATAGGAAATTTGTATTGAGCACTGTTTAGGAAGGTACATAATTGTAAAATAGTTAATCTCATCTGCTGTTTCTGTTTTGCTTTAGATAAGGATGATAATTTGCATTATGGAGTGATAACTAGATGGAAAAAAGCCAATGTACTTATTGTAGCAATTAAAGTTGTGTATTGAATGCGTGAAAAACATTTTTATTTACTTTAGTATGAAATTAATTGAGTAAAATAAGTAATTTTTAAAATTCTTTATAAAGATTAATGCTTGTTACTAACTTCACATTAGTACAGAAAAACTTCATTTTTTTTAAAAGAAAGACCTAGATTATAAAATTTATTTCAAATGTAAATAGAAGATAAGCATTAAAACTTTTTTATTTTGTAGTATACTTTTATCATTTAACCTTGATATCATATAAATAATAGCTTTGACTAATTTTTCCTGTTCTACTTCGTGTACATGAATAAAAGTATATTCATCATAATTATTCAGTTTTAATCCTTTTAGAACTACCTTAATGTTATTGATCATGTAGCATGTACATTTGTAAAGCCATTTGTATAATAATTTTTACTATCAATTTTCAGGCAGACGAAGTAGCTCAAATGTATAGATAAGCAATTGGCTTTTCAGATGTAGGACTTCAAGAAGCTATTGTAAATAAAAGATAAAATCTCTATTTTTTACATAACACAAATAGAGAACTAAACTTAGTTTAAATATTTTCACTGAAATATTGTCAAATTAAATTCCATATATTTATTAAGAAACAGTAGATTTAGAGTTACAATTAGTCATTGTTAACCAAAATCTTTGGTTATTTTTGTTCAGTTAAGCATATTGGTATTGAAAAAATGTACTTATATATTACATTGCTCGTTTAATTTAAGAGAATATTGTTAAATTGATGCTCATGTAATATAATATACAGTTATATTGGTTGCCACAAAACTAGGGAAAGTATTGCCCTCTGTGTTGAAGTAGCCCAACTATAAGCTCATTGGAGAGTTGCACAAAAGCTGCTCTAGCATCCTAACAGTTAAGAGTAATAAAAAAGGTCAATTCTACTTATTTATAATTTATTTTTGTAATAAATATGGTTTTTTTAACATAAAATATTGTAAATGAATCCACTAGAATTTTATAATTATAATTACTTGTGTGGGTGTGCTAGCACCAGGTTAATGTACATACTATAGGTACATTTTGATATAATATCAAGTAGCAACAAATATCAATAATATGTAAACACTACTATACTGTTACTTCTTGCTTATTTTGTAGATACTGTGATAGCAACATTAAGCAATGGATTCGAATGAAAATAGTGAGGATAAGACTTTAGATACTTCCAGTAAAATGGAAGTGTCTGAATCAAGCACACAAGATAGTAGTGAAAAGGAACCTGATCGAATAAGTCTTGAGGAGGAGGTGGAAAAAGAAAATGATAAAACTACAAATGATGACAATGCTAATGAAAAGACAAATAATATTGAAAAAGGGACTGCAGAGATTGAAATTATGGATATTGCGAAAATCAATACTCCACAAGAAGAAAAGAAAGACAATGATAAACCAGTTAATAAACCTAATACTGTCAAAGATGTAGAAAATTTAGAAATAGATACACCAAATTCTACAACACAATCAGCTGTGAAAGATCTTAAAGAAGGAAAGAGAAAGCGTAAAAGTCTGAAGTAAGTTTGCTGATTATTTTATATTTCTACATATATTTTTTTAAACTTACAAGTAAAATTAATACACACATTTCATCACTTATCAAAAAAATTTGATAAGACTTTAAGCTTAATAAATATATTTGTATAAAAAATCTGTTATAAAGTATTCATTACATAAGAGTCCCTCAAAATAAGTAAAACTAACTGCTGTAATTGCCTTGAATTGTCATCAACAAGCACATGCAAGATAACAATATCAGAAAATGTGTAAAGTTCAAAATACAATCAAAAAAATTTCTAATTTCTAGCCTAAAAATAATATCTTAATTGACTATTAAGCCAACCAAAAATATAACTAATAATTCTTCATCGTACATTTTTATCAATTTTTCTCAAAATTACAAAAATCCAATAGGTAGCTATAAAAAAATCATGAAAAATAAGAACCCAAAGCATAAATTCATCATCCAATCTCATCAATATAAAACGAGTCTGAAATGTGTATCTGCTTAACAGCACGCCGCCAGCGACGAGGAATTCTCCTACGGCAGCCGAGCAGCAAAATGGCAGCAGCGCGAGCAAGCGCAAGAAGCTACAGAATGAGGAGAAGGAGGAGGAGGAGGTGACGTCGGCGGGCAGCGATCGGTTCTGCTGGCGTTGCCACAAGGAGTCGGTGGAGGCGCATTGCAGCGCCTGTCCGAGGTCATGGCACAGGCGCTGCATGGGTGGTGCTCCGCCGCTCTCCTGCACCAATTGGTTATGCGCCGAGTGCACCGGCATACTCCAGGCCGAGAATGCCGAAACCCGCTCCCCGGCGATGGCGCAACTGACCGCCGATCAGCTCTGCATGATGTTGAAGCACGTCGTTGAGAGAATGAGGGATCAGCACGGGGTACGCTGGCGATTTTTGTTTATTTAAGAAAGTAAAGAACTTGGTCGCAAATGAATGGTGCTTAATTATAGTAGAATATTGAAAACAATTTTTTATCTGGGTTGGATAAAAAAAATTAGGACTTTTTTAAAAATTTATTTTTTTTATTAGTACAATAGGGATTATAATTAATGCTATGGAAGAAATTTATTTAATTTTATTATGTTTTTTATAGAAATCATTATTTTTATTTTTTAGTCTGAACCATTTTTGAGAGCAGTTGATCTGAATGAAGTTCCTAATTATTTGGACTATGTTGTCAAACCAATGGATTTGAGTCTACTTGAATCAAATGTTCGTGCCAAATTATATGGTAGTACAGATGCATTTATGGCTGATGCAAGATGGATTCAGCACAATTGCATAGTGTTCAATACATGTAAGTTCATACTATTTAATTAGGACTAAACTCGACTTTGCACTTCCTTCAGTAGAATAATCATTAGTTCTATACCTATGCATTGCATTATAGCTGCTTTCATTGTTAGCCTAATTATTAAATATAATCTGTTTTATTATTAAATTAATTAATTAGAAAACAAGAATGTAGGTCAAATTTTATGAGATAGAATGATTCACATTTTTCTTAGTCAAGAATTTTTTTTTTTTTTTTTTAACTATTACAAAGGTATTATTTTCAAGATAAATATAACTGCGTTATGTAAGATGCAGAATAGTGAAAAATATTATACTGTTGCAGGAAATTAATAGCGATTGCTTCCAACAAATTTAACACTTGTTTTTTGATCTATTAAAAAATAATAATATACCGAAGAATGGTGCTAAGCGAGAATTGTCTGAAAAAATAGAGCTCTTTCTATGTGGAATTTTATATAAAATAAATATATAATAATTATAAAATAATATTATATTATTAAACAAGATTGTACCACTCGAGAAATTCAGCTGCTATTTTTCCTGCACTTCTCGCTTTGTCCCGTTCTCCGTTATAAAATAATTTTAATCAATGATTTTCACATAAAATACTTTTATATCAACATACTACATGTTGATGAATGGATTATCGTCGATCATGCTTCATCATCATGAGACATCGTCACGCGACATCATTACCACACACTCTGTCCACGAAAAACTACAGCATGATCTTTTTGTATATCTCTGTATCTTCTTTCGTTTTTCCTTTGCATAAACCTACATAGGCGGTGGTATTTACGCAGATACGTCGAAGTTGACGAACACGGCCAAGCAGATGCTGAAGGTGGCGCGCCAAGAGGTGTCGGAGATCGAGGCCTGTCCGGACTGCTTCGCCCACGGACGCAATCTGCCACGGCCGCTGCCCTCCTGGTTCATCGAGCCCTGCCGCAGACCCCATCCGATCGTCTGGGCCAAACTCAAAGGTTTTCCGTTCTGGCCCGCCAAAGCGATGCCGAGGCTCAACGCGCAAGGTCTCGTCGACGTGCGATTCTTCGGCGAGCACGACCGGGCCTGGGTCTCGCCCAAGGATATCTATCTTTACTCACACGAGCCGCCTGTGGCGCTGCCCAAGAAGAAGAAACTTGAAATGGAGATCTGCGTCAAAGAGGTCGAGGACCATTCTAAAAAGCTGGAACTAGTTTTTGGGGAATTTAGGTAAGACATTCCGAAAGATAATTGATTTCATTTGGTTAATTCGGCGGTTCCTATTGACCAGGACGTATTCCAGAAACTAATTGAAGACTTATCAAAATAGTTTAGACGTATACGATATGCCTTTCTTAAACGTGTTTTTGGAATACGTCCTTAACGATAGGAGTCGTCGAGTATACACAGAATATACACAGATTCGTAAGAAACTATATAAAATATTGAAAACTGTTATAGTGTTGATTTTTTAATTTTGATTAAAAATTTAACAAATTAATTAAAATTAACGATATTATGTATTTCAATTTTAGGTATGCACCACCGAAAGTATCGTATATGCCTTACGATCCTATGCAAATAAAATTATTATTACCCAATTACGATCCTGTTACGAATAAACGAATTGACACTCCAAAACCAGTAAGACCTAAAACCCCCGCGAACAATAAAGCGGTACCGGCCAAAGCCGAAAAAAAGATACTAAATTCCAAGATCGTCGTGGCAAGTACAAATGGCATTGTAGAAGGTCCTGTCGAAAGACGAAAATTAGTGCGAAAAAAGATGTCTATAGATCCTCCACAGCCACCTGTAAATAAAGCAAGTCCCGAAATAGAAACCATCGCCGTCATTGCAAAAGGCAAACCTCAGAATGTGAGCCGCCCCGCAACGCCGGCGGTGCAACAAAGCGTTAATCATAAGGTTAGCAATAACGAAGTTTCGAAAAGTAACAGCAGTACACCCGAAATAACCGCAGTCTTAGAAGTAAGCAACAATATTAGTCCTAAAAAGAACATCACACCCGTGAGAAGAATAATTAATAGTAATGTAAAAAAGATAAAGTTGGTGAAGGAGTTCGACAAAGAGGAGCTGAAAAAGACTAATACTAATGCAAAGAGTGCAAACGGAAAAATTGTGCCTCCGTTGCCCGCTTTGAATAGTTTGCCGAACCACAGTGAAAATGTTAAAGTCCTTACTCCCGGACAAAAGCCTAAGGCAATTTTTATTCCTGGGAATTTAAAAAAGCCAACTAACGTGATTGCCGCTAATGCGAAAATTGTAGCGAGACCTCCGCAGCAAGAGAACAGAACGATAAATAAGACAGTCACTAAAACGGTGAGCAGAGATGCCATTAAATTCCCTGTGCATAGCAAAGATGATCTACCCATCAGCAATAAGCCAATGACGGCTATACCCGTCTCGGCGAAGAAAGATCAAACGAAAGGGCTGTTTCTTGCGATGAACTCTAATACGTCGGAGTCTGCGAGACATTTCAGCGAGAAAGACACGAGGTTGAATCCCCCCATTACGGCGATTAAACAAGAGCCCAAGGATGATATTCAGCCAAAGGTAAGAATAAACAACACAAGATATGTATATGTGAATTCCTTATATACTTTTATCGTTAAAATACGTATAAATAAATTACTTATTTTATATCTGTAATACATTTTAAAACGTTAAAAAAATAACTATTCTAATTATTTAAGTATTTTCTTTATAAATATCCGTTATATGATAGAATTATACTAATTATATGTAGAATCATTATCATGTAGAATCATACTTGTTTAAGTTATTCTAAAATGTTCACTCAAATAACAAATAATTTAGAGTGTTTAATTATTAAATGTAGAGGGCATCAATTAATAATAATGTGTTGTCATGGTAACTTTTTTCTCAAGAAGTGAAAAGAAAAATATATCAACATAAAAGGATTATTTCATTCTAGAATCGAAATGTGCAAATAATTAGATTTAATCTCAAGTGTAAAAACAACATATAAAACAGCTAATTTAAAAATTAGCCTCAACAGCCCACAGATCTCGAGCTATTCATTCTCTACCCCTCAGCTTTAACAAAAATAAAACTGTAACCCTCATTTTTGTTCTCATCAGCAGCTAACAATAGCGCGCAAGGCACCGAGCAAGGCTCGCAAGTCCTTCCCGAACAAGCCGCCGAGCTTTCCTCAGGTTCACACCCCGACGAACGCGCTGTCCAAGACAGCGGCCCCCACCGACGCGATGGTCTACATTCCGGCACAGAGCACCGAGAGCCTGCGCACAGTCACATCTCGTACCGCGACGGCCAGTAACTCCTCGACGACTTATGAGCTGCCGCCTCCTGAAGCCGGGCCCGCAACGGCTCAGATTCATCAAACGTCTAAAGAGCTGGCAAACCGCCTGGCCCAATTGATTACAGACACGATTAAAGAGTCGGCGGAAAAGAGTGCAAGCGATGCTGGCGTTGTGAACAACCACGAAGCGACGATACACTTTCTCAAGCTGCAGATGGAAAGAATGAGGTGGGAGCATCAACAGGAGATCTCTGAGATCAAGCATAATAACGGTTAGTTCGATCTTGATTTTCTTTTTGTTAAAATTAGCGATTTTTTTGTTGCATAATGACGTCTCAGTACCCCAAGGCCATTAAAAGATTTTCTTTTGTTTTTATAGTTTTTGCAAGACCTTTTAGCAGATGTTTAAAGAAATGAGGTTTTATATTGGTTTAGCTTACTGATGTTTATCGATTTTTGTCTCAATGAAGCAATATCAAACTAATTTACTAGTTTTTAACTTTTAACTTGTTTTAAAAGGTTGTAAAAAATCATATATTTATAAATATTGCAGCATGAAAGTTGTTTAATAATTTTTTCTGTCATTTTTTGTGGCATTTCTTTTGAATCATTCATTTTACGTAGTTTTATAATTATATATAATCAAACATTTTCTTATTATATGCAATAAAATTTGTTTAGTCTAACAAAAAAAAAAAAAAAAAAAAAAAAAAGAATAACTTTAATATAATAATTCTAACAGATTTTTGGCTCATAATATCATTTACTTAATTTCTCATTTTGAAACAAAATTTTATCACAAATTTAATTTAAAACTACCACAAACTCAATTTTCCATCCCAAAATTCCAACTATCAATAAAATTGTTTTCCCTCTAGATCTGGTCATTCGCGAGATGAAAGCAGGCTTGGAAGTCGAGCGCTACCGAGCGCTGCACGAAGCTCGCCGCGAGGCCGAGGCCGAAAAGAGCCGCTGCATCGAGGAGACGAAGCGCAAGCTTTGGTGCGTGGTCTGCGGCCGCGAGGCCATGTTCTACTGCTGCTGGAATACCGCCTACTGCGACTATCCCTGCCAGCAGAAGCACTGGTCGTCGCACATCTCGACGTGCGCGCGAAAGCGGCGCACCTCGCGTAGCCGCAGCACCAGCAGTAGCAGCGTCAAGGAGGATCAGCCCCGGGTGATCGTCGCCAACGCCTCGGACGTTCAGCCGCGCCGGCGTCCGAGCACAGCGGCAGCAGGTGATGCTCAAGCTTGTGATAAATAGGAGGAGCCTTGCCGCTCGACCGTCCGAGGCTGTCTCTCTTTCCCCGTGTAAATTTTCTTTCCTCTATTTTTTTTTCCATTTTGTTTTTCCCCTGGAGCGTCGAATGTGGGCCTATAGACTTTCGTTCCAACTTTGTTACGTTTGAGAGTGGATTCAATAGGGAGCCTAGGATTTTGGACTCGTTTTTCTGGTTCTTTTGTAGCTTTTTAAAGGATCGCAATTTTGAATTCTCTCTTGTTTTTCTACTTTTGTATATCTTGTTATTGTTTGTAAAGTTATAAATCATAACTTACCGCTCGAAGGATGTATATGTATTATTAAAAGAGAGTATAGTGTTTAATTGATTTTTTTTTCAGCAAAGATCGATTTTGCTCTTTTTATAAGAATGTCATTGTAAACGATTTATAGTAATCCATAAGATACATGTAACATTTAAGATTAGCAGTACATCGTGAAATAGCTTTAAGCGAAAAACAATACATTTTCTGTGAATCTTGAATAAAGACTTTTATGAAAAATTTAGTTTTTCAAATATTTTCAAATCTGTATAAAAAGCATGACAAAATATTTTTCGATGTAAATTAAAATAAAATCCTGATAACATGATAAGTCTAATTTTATCATTAGAAAGCTATAAAAATGATCAAAAAGATAGATTTTGAAATTTTGCTAATCGCTTACCTCAAAAGCGTATTTACTTTATCTATTAATAATTCGCTGTATGTGATGAAAACACACGTTTGTTTTAAGTTTTATTTTTAAGAAGTTTATTGCATAAGAATTGCATTTAAAAATTTTTTTATAAAAATAAAGAATAATTATCTTGATTTGTAGTTAATTGATTTTGTAAACCCTTTTTCCAGTTCGAAAAAATATAGTTTAATAATTGTTATTTTTATTAAATTTTTTATTTAAAGTATTACATAATGTTAATAATATGAAGTATTATTCAAGCCCTAAGGCCTTAGAGTTAATCATTATTCTGTATAAGAAAAATGCAAAAAGATATTAAACTTAAATTGCAAGTAACATTCTTAAACTGTCGCAGTATATCACTAATAGAATTTTATTAATGTCCCTTGCAATTTAAAATAACTTTTATAACGAAACTGTTTACATATCTACAATTTATGAAATTAACTGTTTTTCAGATTGCTAACTCCTGCAACGAATTTTCAAGTACAACAGGTTCTATATGTAAAAACACTGACTTTGAACTTCTAAATTTTTTCGTTATAAATATCATTATCATAATCATAATTCTTTTAAATGTACAATATAGTTAATAATTGTAATGTTACATTTTGTATTTAAGAATGTACTGTTTTAAAACAATATATTCATAATTTTTCTTTTTATAAAAACTAAGTCTTAAGGTCATAAGTATTCTCTGGAATGTGATTGTATTTGTAAAGAAAAGGAAAAATAAATTTTTTTTATGTACGCGTTTTATTTATTTTCATGTTACAAATTTACTTAGCCTTCTTGCTCTTGATCTTTCTCAAGTAGAACTCAAGTTCTTTGCCTTCAAGAATGTAACCATCAGACCTTCCACACTGTCCAGGCCTGCTAGCGATGCAAGCTGAAAAAATTTTTTTTTTTTAGTTTCTTTAAGTTTCTGTAATTGTCTTCTATATATCTTACGTTATGAAAAAATTGCTTATTTCAAATTTAATTTTTTAAGTTTAAACTTTTGCATTTTAATAGAATGAAATTAAAAAAATAAATAAATAAATTAAATAAAAGTTAATAAAAATAATTCAAAAATTTATTTTAAAATTTTTTGAAACAGTATCTTTTAAAGTAATATTTACCAAGAACTCTTCCTGTAGCAAACTGATCTTCCAATCCTTGTTCTACTTTGGCAAATCGTTGCCTTGCCTTGTACTTGGCCTGTGCTTTTTTCGACCTCTTCTTATTTAAAACTTCTTCTTCAGCTTCAGTCTGAAAAATATATATAACCAATTTAATACTAATTCTCAGAGGAAAATGTTCAAGAATTTTATTATTTTTAATTTATTCTTCAGAACGCTGTGGGAGTGTGTCCTCATGGCACTCAGATTAAGTTAAACTTTCATCATTTAAATTACTTCTATTAGAAATAGTTACTTTTGAAATTAACTTTTAGATTTTAATAACTTGAATTTTTTATTATTTTTGGTCTTAAACATTTATGGAATTAAAAATTTTTTTAGTAATTATGGTATTAATTAGAAAATTTTAAATAATCAGTAATATATAAATGGAAAAAAATTAAAAATTAATTCCATGTTAAAGACAAAATCAAAAATATAAAATCTAAATAAAAAATGAAATATAAATAAGTTTATTTGTGTAAAAAATTACAGTAAAACATTTTGATTTAAATATTAGCAAAAATATAAAAATATTTACCAATTTAGCTCCACGCTTGCGTCCCAAGGGAAGAGCATAGTGTGCTTCGTACCACTGTCTGAAAGGCGTTGCATCAATAGTGACAATGGCGTTCTTAACCAAAGTTTTGGTTCTCACCAACTCGTTGTTTGATGCATTGTATACAACATCGATGATACGGGTCTTGCGTGCTCTGCCTTCAGATCCCCACGCAAAATTACCAGTGTCCAGACGCAGAGCTCTGTACTTCTTGTTACCTCCTCTCGTGCGTACCTTTAGAACAAAATAAAGAAAAACTCTTGTAATTCGATAACTTTTTTTAATTAAAAAAATATATATAACAAAGCAATCAGAACGCTGTGGGTATGTGTCAGCATGGCACTCAGAGTAGGTAAGGAAACATCATTTGAATTATTAAAATCTTTTGTCTGAATTAACACTTTAAAATAAAGCATTTTTATGAATACAAAAAAATTATCTAGACATAATAAAAAAATATTTGAACTCACAGTGTGAATACGCTGAGGTCCAAGCTTAGTGTTTGCTGCGGGACGTCCTAACTCGAACTTCCTCTTCTTACGGAGTGGCTTCCTCTTGCCACCCGTAGCTCGCCTTTTATGCCAGTGGTCACGAGAGATACCTTTAATAAAATACAGAAAGTTATTAAATTCCACTTGCTAACCAGGCCGTCCCTATGCCTATAAAACTCCATCATAACCAAGAACACTTGTGCGATCCGACCCCAAAAAAACAACGAAATACCCATAAAAACGAAACTTTACGCACTATCAAGTAAATAATTCGATTAGTTAATCAACAAAAGCCGAAATAACAACAAAAACGTTCAAAAAGCAAGACTTAACGGTAAATACGTGCATCACAACACAGCCGCCCAAGGGCCCCCCTTAACCAACACTTTCGCGAGAATTTCGCGAAAAATCTCGAATATACAAATCGCGCCTTCTAAAGTCGGCCTCGCTGAATTTCGCTAACAACATCATTTTTATCAAAAAGCCGTAATTTCGCGGATGTTTAAAGATTTTAAAAGGACATGTGCGGAGAACGGCAACTCACCCATCGTGCAAGAGATGGAAAAGGAGCACCGCCGCGCACGAACGAATTATTTTGCCTAGACGACGCTCCCGTCGTATACTTCCGGGGAGACTGGCATGAGCTAGAGCAGCGACATCTGTAATTTGAAAAAAAGCGCGGGAGTTAAGGGTGCAGTAGGTATATATATAGTGTGTGTATACTTTATGGCAAATCGAGGGCTGAGTTAGTCCTGCGCGTATATACGCGATGTAAACAAGTCGTCCTGCTAAGGGCGTCCGCGCCCTTTGGCAGGTTTTGGGCTGCCCCCCAGAATCCACTTGGCCGCATGGCGCGTCCACGCCCTGTAAATAGGAAGTTTTACTTGTTTAAGGTATTTTTTATTATTTTTGAAGTTTAGGTATGCTTTAAGGGTGTGTTAAGGATTTGGAAAGGATACTTGCTGAATGATTTTCTGTTGATGACTTAGATAGTTTGCTTGAGTTTTTTGAACAAAAAATCAATATTACAAAGTTCAATTTTTATTCTGTGTTTTGCAGAAAGGTAAGATGAAACAGAGTAATATCCTTACTGGCTCTGTGAAGAAAGGTGTATTTAATAAGGCAAGGACAAGTTTATCCCAAATATATAATGTGAGTAGTTTTTTTTTATTTATTCAGATGATGCAAATTTTTTAAATTACCAATTTAACATAATCTGTAATAATAAGAAATAAAATATATTAACTTTTTAATGCTTTAGATTTACCAAGGTTGGTTAGACAAATTAACACCACATGTTATATTAAGATGGACATTCGCTGTACTTATAAATGTTCTATTCATTCTTCGAATATTGGTAAAGCAGGTATATTAAAAATAATATATTTATTCATATATAAATACATCCTTTTATTTCTTTAAAATTAAAGTTGTATGTATTTGTTTAATACAGGGTTGGTACAGCATTGCTTATTATTTAGAAATTTTTCATCTGTACCTATTTGTAGAATTTCTTACACCTTTGTATAGAAGTGATTCAACATTCGAATTTGATGGTAATAATTTTAATTGCTAATTTATATTTAATGAGTCTGAAAGAATATTATATATAAATATTTCTAATTAATTTATCAAATTGTCTTTTAGACACATATGGACCACAGCTTCCAATTACTTCGGATGAAGAGTTTAGGCCATTCATTAGACGATTACCTGAATTTTTTTTATGGTATTTTCTATGTATATCTACCTTCATCGCATTGTTGTGTACCTCATTTGATTTTTTCAATCACCCTGAAAATTTGTTTTGGTATGCAATGTATTTTGTTATAATAGTCTGCATAGCAGTATGGCGTCAAGTTAAGGTAAAAAATTTTTATTTTATATTTATATCATTTAAAAGTGTAATTTATAATAATTTATAAATTTTATTTTTAGCACATGAGAAAATATAAATACCTACCTTTTACACATGGAAAACCAAAGTACCAAAATAACATTATTATGAGGTAACTTTATTTAAGAAAATTATTATATTTATTTCTAATGCTGTGAGAGGGTAAATAGTTTTTTACAAATTTTTTTTATTATTTATTTATTTTTAATTCAAACGTCCAATCGGCGGATATTTTGATTTAATTTAAGTTATAAAAGTTAAGTTAAAAAAATTTTTTAAATCAGTATTGGACTTTTTATTATTACAATTATTTTATTGTATAAAATATTTGCAAAATATTAACTTTTATTATGATACGCTTACATTTTAAATTTTCATATCTTGTATGTACATACATAAAAAAATCACCTGAAACATATAGTCTGTAAATGGTCCAAAAATATAGAATTTTTTAAAAAGCTTCAAAAGTAATATATTTTATAAATTTCATATAATATTTTATAAATATTTGTAAGTTATTTACATACAATGACTGTAAAAAATCTTTATAAAGAATTAATAAAATAGTGCCAAATGTCAATATGTTATAAAAGAATTTACAGGAAATTTACGAATTTATAAAATAAATGGATATTAATTAAATTTATTTTATGCTAAAGACTATGAATCTTGAAATATTTGTACCAGTTAAGTGTGATGCTGAATGTGAAAAGTATTTTGTTCAATAATGTCCTCAAAGAATTTAATGTAAATATTGTAAAAATATATTCTGCTGCTAAATATAAGATTTTTTGTAAATATTTCTGATAAAATATAGAAAAATAAAAATTTATCAAAAAATATTTTATATTTTACTGCGTATCGCTAAAATAGTTTTAAAAAGAGCCTAAAAAAATTTAGTCCCTAATATTTTTATTCATAAAAAAGTCTATCATTCTTATGAGTCAAAATTTAAATTAATTTCATATCTTTTTAATTAAGGGTGTTCCCTCTATTAAGTCAAAATGAACAGAAATGGTTGAAAAAATTTATATAAATTAATAAACGTGTAAACTAGCTAGTGTTAAAATTTCAAAACATTTAGGAAGCTTATTGATGAGAAAAAAATTATTAAAGTTACTTCTTTATAATTCTTCTATATTAATTTATAAATGGTAAAATATCAGTAATAATCTACATTATACATTTATTTTAAAAGGATAGAAATGTAATTATTAATAATGCATTGTTATGAATTTTATCTTTTTTATTACACATTTAAAAAATTAAATATTATTTTGTATATTTATTTTACAAATAGATCAATCGAAAAAAAATGAATATACTTTAATAATTTACACCTTGTATAAATTCAAATTAATTTTTTGTATAATTAAAATGATAGTATTTTAAATTCTTAATAAATTTTTTGATTATTCAGGCATCAGAATACCATTCATCATAGCATAATTTGCTCGAAATTTTATTTCTTAAGCAGGCAATATGCATCAAAATGGAATGCCTCTATCTCAATTCTTTACATCCTGAATGACATTACACATGTACATCTTTCCTAATTACAGATGTCATAGGTAAATTATATGACTATACAATGGGACGATTAAAGTGCGGTAGATGTTTTCGTGAAATTTTTCATAATTAACACATTAAATACTAGAACAACAAAATTTCTCGTAAAACACACAATACATCCACATATTCGCGTAAATACAGTCATCATGATACTTCATTTTGATTATCAGATCCTCTGGTCATTGAGGAAAGCACGCTACAGATAGCGGGCATTGGTAAGGTTTGAATTGTTTCTAAAATTCAGCTAATATCTTCATAGTTTGGCTCCCGATGATGCTTGACTTACAAAGTTTCTGTAAGTAGAACGATTTATTATTTATTAGTTACATATTAAAAGTGATCTCTATTAGATAATGGTTTCAAACGTACTCAATAATTCTCGGTAAATCTTTGTATCGACAAATATATTTATGCCCAAGTCCATAAGATGAGCTTATTCTCGTCATCTGTATTTGTTGCATGTTATCTGAATGTAATGCTTTAGCGGAAATGAAAAGCTAAAAATTAAAGGTAAACATATAATTATAGTTATAAAGAATTAAAAATCAAAATTAAAATTGCATGGATGATAAAATACTTTTTCTCCTAAAGAAAATGGAACGACATTGTCATCCTCGGCATGTAAAATCATAACTGGGCATTGAATTTTTCCAATGTGCTTGTCAGATTCAAATCTTAGTTCATTGTCATAAAGAGGCTGTACAATGACCCAGTGAAACCAAGGTAAATGTTTAAATATCTGCAAATTTAAAGCAACAGATTATTATTTAATAAATAAAAGATTATATAGTTAATATAAAATTTTTACGCACTTGAGCAAATGGATGCTCAGTTATTTCATCAGCAAGATTATTAAAAGGAGACTCTAAAAATAGTCCTGCTGGGTGTATACCATTACTTGCAAGTTTTGCAAGCACATGTGATGAGACACTAAAAATAAAATTTATAATTAATTTTAAAAACTTAACAAGAGATAATTTAGTTTAGTCTTGAAACTGTTATTCATCACCTAAATAAAAAATCTTTTTGTATTATTTCTTAGTAAGCCAATAAACAGAGGAATGCTATGCAATAGTCAAATATTTAATTGCTAGAGAAAAGCTAGGGAATAATGGAGCATTTACAATTTGTCTTAAAAGTTTCACTACTTATTGGGTTGAATTTCGACCTAGACAGATCTTTTCAAACGGATCGTGTATAATTAACAAAAGTTAAAGGATTTCTAAGAGAGCAATAACTAAATTTAAATTCAAAAAGGTTTCTCAAATTAACACAGTCTAGTTTGTTGTTTATGATATTAAAAGTAATCATTAAGGTTGTGAACTGATTTTATAGAATATAAACCAAATTTATTTATTTAATTATTTATAAAAACAAAAACAAAAACCTCGAATTTTTGGAATTCGTGAATATTAGTGATTATTTTATCGTAAATAAATAAAAAATATTTTTTTTAAACTGTTTTAATTTTTATCATTGCTTTTATTACTTACCCAGTGCCAAGTGAGTGACCCCAAACGAAAATTGGAGCAGAATTATTTACAGTTTTTATCAGCCATTCAAGTACAAATTTACTATCACTAACAACACCCATTTCAGAAAGGTCAACATTATCACTATCACCATAGCCTGGAATAAATAAAATAAGCACAAAAAATAAATTTTAAAAAGTCATTGTCCACAAATGCGGAAATATAAATTTGTTTTAAAACTTACTTCGATAATCAAAGCATATCACATGAAAATCAAGTCTTTGAAATAATTGATAAAGTTCCACCCTATGACTGCTTGCTCTGTTACCGCTATTTCCGTGCATATACAAGAATACTGGTCGGCTGGCATTTTTCAATAATGCCTCATAAGCTTCCTCACTTTCAGGAATGCTTTGATTGAGCAATGATTGTGGCAATATCTGCCTGTAATAGGAATTATTTAATAATTGTTATTAAGTGATCATTTTGATGCATTTTTAAATTAATTATCAAAAAATATTTAATTGACAACAACTTAATTGTTATAATTTAATTTACAGAACCATTTAAAAATCATATATGAGACACTGCATTTTATATATAAGTAACTCTGTATTACTTACCATGCTCCTATCTTAATATTCTCATCTGTTGTCAAATAAAAATTTCTTGTACCTTTGAGTCCAACGGTTTCAGGTTTTGAAATGTCTATGTTGATTGGCCAGTGTACTATACAAATTTATGAATTAGTTATTTAATGTTGATTATTTATTTATTTTATGAGGATTATATAAGTTAGCTACTTACCAAAATTTAAAAATAGTATTTTTTTTTGTACTGTATAAGAGTACCGGAATAGTAGTGGAAGTAATCCAAACAAGAAAATGTAAATGCAAATTGACACTTTCATGGTCCATAGCAAAAATCTACAACAGGATTATCATAAATATGTGTAATTTTTTTATAAAATTAAACATTGAACATCAAACATAAAATGCTTTGCAAACCAAGTAATTCAATATTTAAGCAGTGAATAAATGACATCTTTTATCATGCTTGCAGAAGAAACATCCTTTGCCACACAAAAAAATAAGCAAATAAAAAAATCATACAATGAAATACATGATTATAGTCAGGTTTAGCATTCCATGTATTTCGGTGTATATACATGGTTTTTAAATTAATAGAATATTATATAATTAATTAGAAATATTCTCTGCACTTGTTCATTATTTAAGTCATGGGTAAGTACTGTATACTTTATATTTATTATCATTCACTTATTTATACCTTACTTACATAGATACCCATCAAGTGTTTATATTATTTGAACAAGTGAAAATGAACTACACATTTTGGGTAATACTATTTTTCCCCAGTTAAAATTATTACTATTTATATATATTGAATTTTACAAAAACTACAAAAATTGTCTGTTTTTTAAAATAATTTTTACACAAAACACAAAGTTTTTTATTATGAGAACATAAAATTTTTAAATACTTAAAATTATTGAAAGTTGATCAGTTTTTTTAAATTAGTTGCCACTTTATATTCTGTAATCACAAATGATAATATTGAATAAACATTGAAAAATCATATATAATTTTAAAAATAAGTATTTAGTTTCCTCAGTTCTGACAAACATCTGAAATTTAAAATATTGTGTCACAAACATAAAACTTTCACATTTTTTACAGTTTTAGAATAAATGTATTTTATATAACTGAAAAAATTGTGATGCGTCAAAGTGCTAAATGTGTTTGAAGAATAAGTCGTAGTACATTTAGTGTTATCTTTAATCTTATGAGAAGTTGACTAGAAAGTGGATTTCGTAAAGACTATAACATCGCAATATTACTAGACACAACAAACAACGAACTCACAAACTTCAAATGCATAAATATAAATGTACTAATTAACATTGATTACTTGACATTAAGCAACATCAATCAATCAATAAGAATTGACAAGAGCATATAGAGAAGAACAGAGGAAAGTCAATATACAGATTAAGTAAAAAGACAGCCGTCGACTTTGATTAAAATTCATTGTTGAGGAATAGATTAAACTGAAAAAGTAGTCTTATAGGTTGAAAATTTAATAAGGGACAAAGTCGACGCCTTATGTGCTAAAGGGAAATCACAAAAGCACGTCAAATTATTAACTTACACTCCATTATACCAAAAATCAGTGATGATGACAGGTACCATTGTGGATACCAAGAGATAACTGGCTCTCATATTTATTAGTTTATGTTTAGTATTATTATTATTAGTTTTGGCTAACAACAAGGCTGATATCCTGTTATGCAATTCGCAATAACTGATTATTTAAATAACACCATTCTGTCTCTTAGGAACTGCATTTTGAGTTAAAAGTTTAATACCTAAGCAAACAAAGCAATCACTAAATAGTAACTGACTCTCAAGAGAGTATTTTCTATCTCACGCACAAAGGGATGAGTCATGTAGAAGATTAATTGTACAGGCACTGAATTTCACTGTACTTATAAATGAAGTATGAATATGGTCAATTTGGAAATTTTAAGGAGAAATATATAAAAAATTAATATATTAATTATATATACAAAATATTTTTTTTTATTACATTTTTTTTAAATAATTAACTATTTAAAATATAAAAAAGTATGATTTCAAAGTATAATTCGTATTTCAACAAAAACTTAAAATGTTGCTTAACCTTGTAATTTATTAAGTTTAAATAAATAAAAAAATTAGTATATTGATTATTAAATTAATTTTTAATTAATTTAAATTTTATAGTTAACAAAAGTTATCAAAAAATTTTTCTCTTATATATTTCTCTTTTATTTTGATTGATTAGATAAAACTTTTAATGATCAACGAATAATTGATGAGACTACTGCTAGGTGATAGCGACGACTGTCTATTTAGAACTACAAAACACAAGGTCTGAATGGAAATGATATTACATGTGAAATAGATAACAAAATGTAGTATCTAATGAACAAAAGAAAAAAATTAATAACACAAGTCCACTACTGTCATACCTTGGAAACTTCATAGTTTTTTCTTGTCACTCAACTAACATAGGAACCATTGACTTTTCGCGAAAGATCAAAATAATAACATAATGCTTGATGGACATTCATTGGATTACTAAACTGTCAAAGTCTATTTTCTTTCATGAGATGAATGTCAAGGTTATCAGTCACTTTAATTTACGTAATATTCTATACTGATGTGAATCGTATAATTGGTAGATGAAAAAAATTGTTTTGACTTGTGGCTTTGAAGATATCTAACTTTTTCTACTGCATAAATTTAGTCTTTGTTTAAATAAAGTACAAGTGACTTAATTTGTTACTTGAGAATACCCAGAGAGTTAATAAATTATGAACCTTTCACTAACTTTCCAAAAACCCATTAATAATGTATTCACAGGTATTATTTTATGTAACATGCATGATGTAACTTAAAAAATTTAAAATTAGATGTTTTTATTTTGATTAGACTTACTTCTAAAGTTCTAAAAAAGTAATAACTAATTAATCACGGAATAAAATAAAAATACCTTTTGATAAAACGCTTCTTTGGCAGATAGAATCGCATAATATGGAAAAAAATCAGGACCGAAGGAACCAAATTTTAAGAGGCTAAGTATTTAAAAACGCTTATAATGCTAATAAAATGAAGTGACAAGTGGTATGAAAAAAGTTTAATTTATGTAACTGCACTTCACCTAACTTCACTTTTTACATATCCTCTACACCAACTTTATTACACTTCCATGAGGTAGTGGGTAGCATAACAAAATCGCTTCCGTGTTTCCCGTATGTCCTTTAGCTCTAATGATTCCTGCCCCTCTTTTCTTTTATACTCGATTGTTTCGGAAATCAAACTAGTTAGCAAGTGTCAAGCATCGCTCGTCGTTTTTTTATTCATACAAATTAGCTATATATACATACATTCTACGAAAATCCGAGTTCACGTATATGTATGTAACGTAAGCATGTATATACATAGTTACATGCATACATATACACAACAAAAGAGCAGAACAGACGCGCGCATGACAGATTGTGGCCGTGCACTACAAAAAACATCGTGATAAGGAAAACTGGAAGAAAGTTTGTAAATCCGTCGATCTGAGCGCTTGCGATGGCGAAAATTCAAACTACTGTGCTGACGACGTAAACAACGCAAAACTCGTCACTTCTTGTATATCTTCCAGTTAGACTGAATGGAAGTAGTATATGTTTTGACGATATTTTACAATTTCTGATGGTAACGAACCGCGTTTGAATAGAGTAAGCCAAGAGCATACGAAATCCGAGTGAAGGTTTGGAGCAGTTGCTCGGAGATCTGTGGAGTCGCTGTTCGGTGCTCGACGATTATACAGCAAAATAAGCGAAAATGGCGGCTACCGTAGATGCACCGAGAGAAAAAGCTCTCCAAGATTATCGGAAAAAACTCTTGGAGCACAAGGAGGTGGAGTCTCGCCTGAAGGAGAGTACGTAATTTTTTATTGTTATAACAAAATTTGCTCCTCGCTTGCGTTAATGAACAATTTTTGCTTCATAACCTATTTTGGAGTATGCATTTTGCATTTCATTATTTACGTTTTTCATGTGGAAATAATCACTTTTGTTATTGAGTTATTAGAGTATTAGATATTTTTTATCATTATTAGCAAATTGAGTTTAATTTTTGTATTACTGATGTATTTTGTTTTGGACATTTTAGTGCGAGACCATTTAAAAGACTTAACGAAACAGTATGATAAGTCTGAAAATGATCTGAAAGCTTTACAAAGTGTTGGTCAGGTATGTGTTAAAATTATCTTTGTGTGAGTTTAATTTAATGTATGGCTTTTCAAAATGTCTTATTTTATTTTTAGATTGTTGGTGAAGTTTTAAAACAGCTCACAGAAGAAAAATGTATGTATTTCTTTGTTAATTTATACAAGTATCTTATTAGAACAATTCATTTATAAATCTTTTATTTTACAGTCATAGTCAAAGCAACAAATGGACCTCGATATGTTGTTGGTTGTAGACGTCAATTGGATAAAAATAAGCTTAAATCAGGAACAAGAGTTGCCCTTGACATGACGACTCTTACAATTATGCGCTATTTACCTCGTGAAGTGAGTATATTTTGAGTAAAATAACTTTAATATAGTCATAAACTATTTTACTTAAATTTATTGATCAAATCAGGTGGATCCATTGGTTTATAATATGTCTCATGAAGATCCTGGTGATGTTACATATTCAGAAATTGGTGGTTTGAGTGAACAAATTCGTGAATTAAGAGAAGTTATTGAACTGCCATTACTAAACCCTGAACTGTTCCAAAGGGTAGGAATCACACCCCCAAAAGGTTGTCTGTTATATGGACCACCAGGAACTGGTAAAACGTTGCTTGCCAGAGCTGTAGCAAGTCAGCTGGATGCAAACTTTTTAAAAGTTGTATCCAGTGCAATTGTTGATAAATACATAGGTGAATCTGCTAGATTGATCAGAGAAATGTTCAATTACGCTCGGGATCATCAGCCTTGTATTATATTTATGGATGAAATTGATGCTATTGGTAAGAAAATAAATAAATTTTTTATTACTGTAATTATAATTTAACTTATTTTTTTTTTAAATACATATTTTAAATATTTATACATTTAGTTATATATTTACATAAACTAGACAATTTCTCTTCATTTAATTATAAGAGAAATAAAAAAATTTAGAAATTGTTGAATATTTTTGTATAAATAATAAATTAATAAAGAGTTAACTGGAGATTTAATTGAAGTTTAGTAATGAATCAACTTAGTAAATAATTTATCTTTATAAATTAATTAAATATATGCTTGAAATAGGTGGCAGAAGATTTTCTGAAGGAACAAGTGCTGATCGTGAAATTCAGAGGACATTGATGGAACTTTTAAACCAAATGGATGGTTTTGATTCATTAGGACAAGTTAAAATGATAATGGCCACAAACAGACCAGACACATTAGATCCTGCTCTTTTGCGGCCTGGTAGATTAGACAGGAAAATTGAAATTCCATTGCCCAATGAACAGGCAAGATTAGAAATTTTGAAGATTCATGCACTTCCTATTGCTAAGCATGGAGAAATAGGTATGTTATAAATAATGTTAATGTATACATTAAAGTTCAATCTTAGCTAGCTGCACTACTCCATTTTCTCAACACATGAAAATGGCCTTGGTCTCCTTGTTTTCTAAACCCCTCATATATTGAATTAATAAATTAAATTCATATTCTGTAAAAATTGGAAAGAATGTAATCTTAGTGTTTTACACTAAAAAATATTTCTTACTTTAAAACTTTTTGATTGTTTACTAAATTTAATTTCAATTTAATTAATTTATAAAAATAAGAAATATTAGAATAATATTTAATTATATTTATTATAGATTATGAAGCTGTAGTAAAACTATCTGATGGGTTTAACGGTGCTGATTTAAGAAATGTGTGTACAGAAGCAGGACTTTTTGCAATTCGTTTAGAGCGCGAATACGTTATACAAGAAGACTTCATGAAAGCTGTAAGGAAAGTGTCAGATAATAAGAAACTCGAATCTAAATTAGATTATAAACCAGTATAAAACGTTTTATTTTTTATTATAAACATTAACGCGAATAAAACAGGATTTATATAAATAAATATTTGAATAAGAAATAAAAAACATCTTCTCAAATTCATTCACATTATTTAATTAATCTTGATTTTTTTCTTTCCTGGTATTCCTGTACATTGTCAAATTTTCTTTTGTACAACTGTGGTAATAAAGTTCTGGTGGATGCACTGTGAAGGTTTTTCCATAATTCATTTAGTTTCTGTATATTATTTAAATTTTCATGGATAACAAAACTGTTTCCATTAAATTTGTAAATTTGGATATTTGAGTCTGATAAAATCCACAGTTGATCTTGGTGGAACTGGCATTCTATAGGCTCATTCTCCAATGTCAATGAGTTTAAATATTCAACATCTAAACCATTCTGTGTTTTTAAAATACTGTAGAACAAAATAACACTACTACAATAAAAGCCTACTGCAACAATAGATTTACTTTCGTCAATTTGCAGCAGCTTCAAGTGCTTTACTGGTGAAACAGTAACATTTTCATCCAAGTCATTTTCTTTTAATGTTTGATTCAATTTAAGCAAATCATTTTGAGATAACTTTTCATGAAAATAAACCTTTAATAACTCTTTTCCATTTTTAAAATCCCAAAAAATTAATGTCCCATCTCCTCCACTTGATACTAATACATTTTTGTCATGAGGAACAATAGTCACATTTGTAACAAAATTTTTATGGCCTAAACAATAAGATAATATATTATAACTATTAGGAAACATAGAAATTCGAATTTTCTCGTCTCTGTCAGCAGTAATAACAAATTTTTGATCATCAGTCACTAAAATGTCCAACAACATCGACAAGTGTCCAAGAAGTAGCTGTCCATTTTCACTTGGCTTGGCCGTCGAAAACAAGTATGCATCACCAGATTTGTCAGCTACAACAATGTCATTGTTCGGATGAAATCGCACTCTACTAGCTGCCCTGGGCATTGTACGATTCGAAACAAGCTCACCAGTTTCTCTTCTAAATAAACACAGTTGTTTGCGGTTGGCGCAAACCAGAAAATACTGTCCATCATTCGAGAATACTACACTAGTCAGCGTATGAAAAGATTCAATGTCCTCTCTGTTATGAGCACGAATTTCCTTCTCGCATTCCAGCTTAGGCAGAGTGATGATTTTTTCAGTTTTGCTTTCTAGGTTATAGATCAATAAATTTTCGCCGGTGCACAGGGCAACGTCTGAATCGTAAATTGCAAAACTCATGTTTAACTCTTCACATTAATAGCACTTGTTTTTAATTTAATCACTTAAAATTAACGCGTATTTTCTTCATGAAGAGTGTAGATCTATGACGAGATTCCATGCAGAACAGTGCAGGTTTACATCGCGGCTAAAGATCCACGTGCATTTGTAAGTACTTATGCGCCCTCTAAATTAATTTAAAAATGTTAGGAACTAACAAGAATAACGTCTGCGCGGGCTGCAGATAGGTGTGTTTTGGTTTTGGCAGTCTTAGCTGCATATAGAAGATGCAGCTGCTTCTCTTAAAACTCAAATTGTTAGAAAGAAAAAAATAATTAATTAGCAATTATGGATTCTATTAAGAGGGTAAGTTAAATATATCTTTAATAATATGGTTTGATAAGTAAAGTCATTGTTTTTTTAATGAAATTTAGTTTGCTCCAAAACGTATTTTGAAAACATAACAAAGTATTTAATCACAAAGTTTTGAAATTAAATTCTTATGTGCAAGAGTTCACTGATTGTATTAAAATATATAATTATTTACATTTTATATAAAACGGTGAACCTTTTAATTTCAAAAACTTAACCTTTAATGCACCTTAAGAATTTATAAGTGAACAAAAATCTATATTATAAAAAATATTTATTATTACAGGCTGACAGCACTCTTAGTATTTCCTCAATAATTTCTGATTCTAATCCTAGTCAAGATGATTCAGAAGAAACAGCAAAAACTAATTCTATGTTGAAACACTTGCTGGAAGCAGCTTCTGATACAAATGCTGAAAATTCAGCTCTTGGAAATGAAATTATAGAATTACTCAATGATCTTAAGTATGATGTAAAGTCTCTGGCAACTGACATAAGAGATGGAATGCAAACAGTTGCTGCTATTTTAAAATCCGAAGGATTACCTGCAATCGATGATACAGCATTACAATTATGTATAGAAAAGAAAAAGATTCAAACTAAAATGAAAGAAAGAGAGGAGAGATTATTAAAAACAAAATATAATGCTGCATTTGCAAAATATAACACATTGCAAGAAAAACTAAATCCATTGAGAGAGGAAATCGATCGAATTGAAAATGAATTGAAAAAATCTAATAATGAAAATGCAGAAAGTAATAGAATTTTTATGTCAAGCAAATTTCAAGATTTTAAAGAAGCTATACGAAAGCTAGAAGAAGAACTGAATACTTTACATAGTGAGGAGATTGAATTGGATAAAACAGTTAAAAAATCAGCTGTTTTAATGGATAAATTAAATGAACTTTCTCAATTAAATAATACTTTAGAAAAGTATGGAGATTTGCCACCAAATTTATTACAAGCAAAAAATATGTTAGAATTGAAAAAAAAAGAATTTGAAGAAATTGAATATTTAATATCTGAGAAAATAAATATTTAAACACTAAGATATAATTTTAAAAGATTGCAAAAATCTATTTTTTATATTTAATTTTTTTGTACCGCGTATTTAAAAGTTTAATTAATTTTTTATTGTTAATAAAGAAATACAATATAAATAAATTGTAACAAGTTTTATTAATCCTTTAAAACTTAAATTAACTTCATGGTATTTTTAATTTTTTTTTAACCACTTGTGAAAATTATTTTTTATTTTTCTTCATTAATTAATTAATAAAAATTATAAACATAAATGTATACAAAATTTTTATTACTCATAAGACTAGGAACAAGTGTTATATTTATTTCATTAAGAAAAAAGTAACCATCGAGAGTTCTTACAATGTATTTACTATAACAATCTTTCTATTATCTACTTTATTTAATCTATTTTAAAACAAAATGTAATTTATTAAATCAATCAAAAAGAAATTCAATAAAAACAAAATATATTTAATAAGACTGTAAAAAATCGTTTCATATAATTATTATGACGCCTCTTTTTTATTTCACAATTTAGTTTAATATATCTACATAAAAGTATGCTCAATAAATAAGTTTTTATAAATCTGTTTCATTCCATAAACTTATAAGAGATATTTTTTACAAAAAGAAATTTTAATTTAATATTGTCATTTTTAATAAAAGAAGTAATGCACTTTTAGCTATATATATGTAATAGCTAAAGTTCTCTTAAAAATTAATTTACACTATATTTTGTACAATAATTGTACTTCTATCAAAACTTGTTCTTATTTTATACCTTAGTTGTAAATATTAACATAATTAAATTTGATACAATTAAATTAATACTAAATTTAAAATCCATATTTAGAACGCGTTTGTTGTCGGCTCGCTTTATTTTGTGCCCACTGATTTTTTAATTCTAATTCCATTGATTTAGCTTGATGAGCCAAATATGTAATTTGATGTTTCTTTTTAGATTGTCCACTTGGCCCTGCACCAGCAGATGCAGATGTTCTTCTAACTGTTTCTTCCGTAAGAGCTTTGACCAGCCACTCCTTTTCATCTGGTTTAATATCTTCACCACTTATTTCTACAATATCTACATTGCTAAATTCATTCTTACGTTTGACTCCTCTTTTGCCACATAAATATTCAATAGCTTTTTCATCAAATGCCACATTTCCTTGTGAATCAACATTGTATTCCTGCTCAGGAACTGGTAACTTTGGTCCAACTTCTGCTTTATTTTTTAATATGATCTCCTCCTTAGGAAGATTCATTACATTACTAACTAATTTTCTATTTGATTCACTTTCTTCCATATGTGAATTTTCCTCTTCATCATTAGACAGTCTGTTTGAAGATATTCCTGCAATAGCTTCAATATCTTCTGTACTCATAGGTTGCATCTGATCATCAGGAATCTTTGTATCAGTAGTTAAGGAGAAAAAGTCCATTCCAGAAGATGCACCTTTATCATCTTCTGAATCTGAATCTGAGTTATAATTCGATAAAGACTTAAGAGTTGAAGATGTAGATTTTGACTGCGTAACAGATTTTTGCATTGTTTTTACAGATTGTGGAACTATTGTCTTTGTACTGGTTATTTTGTTTGGTTCAACAGGTTTCTTTGTTAATACATAAGGAACCATTGATGATTTTATTCCTGATCGTATTTGAGATATTGGTGGTGGTAGCACACTAAAAAGTCCTGTTCCTGCCTGAAATTGAATACAATTTTCAAAGATAAAGTATTAATATAATATATTTACTAGACGTTCAATAACAGCTTATTATTAATAAAATAAGAGCATTATAATACAATTTACCTTTGATGGTTTTACTTTAGGACGACTAGATTCATTTTCACTTTCTAAATCCTTGAACTAAAACATAAAGTTTGTATTAGTTTTGAAATTTGTAAAAAGTAAACAATTTAAAAAATGATTTTTCTTACATCTGATAAAGATGGAATTGTTATTCTTGTTGGACCCCTTTTTTTAGGAGGTGGCTTTTCAATAATGACTCCATAATCAATTTTTCGAAGTAAAGGAGCTTCAATAGCTTCTTCATTATTATTATAAACATTAGTTACATCCGATTTTGGAGTAGGCAATTGCCATTCACTAGAATTTGTATTTAATTCTTGCATAGGAGTGTCCGGTGATTTTATTTCTTCCACACTATTATCAACATTAACTGAATTCGATTTTGGAGTAGGTAATTGCATTTTACTAAAATTTGTATTTATTTCTCGTGCAGGAGTACTTAATGTTTTTATCTCTTCTTTTGGTTGTTCATTAGTTTCTTCTTCATTTTCACTTTCGTCACTACTGCCATAAGCTACAAGACTCATTTTTTACTGTTTTAAATTAAATTGCAGACAAACTTATTATTTTTCTGTATTATTAAGGTTATGTTTGTATAAGCCGAACGTATATGTACGTATACATATACCTACAAAGTACAAGGCCGCTACAAAGCGTTTGAGCAACAAAGATTTTCTATCTACTACTACATGGATTATTGGATTCTGAAGTCAATGTAAACATTCAAAGATGGCAGTAGTGGTACTATGCCTGCGCAGCAATATGTGCTCAGATGCTCAGATCACGATATATATATATTCCGTGATCTTAACCAATAAAGTCAAGTTCTATTTTACTTACAGCAGTTTATTCCTTTCTTCATCGCGCATCTTCTCGACCGCATAGACCGCAAGTGTGAGA
>JAPYZA010000212.1:0-34063 GCA_030522685.1 Eupelmus azureus | reverse complement strand
ATTCGCCACTATCAACCCTTAAAAAAAAAGCATCCGAAAAATCCTCCAAAACAAATCCAATAACCACTAAAAAACACTCGCCATCCCCAAGTGTTATCAAAAAACTCTTCAAACGCAGAAAAAGCCAAATGTTCTCGTGGCCCCCCGCCGCGGTATTAAAAACGAAAAGTCGCGCGCAGCCAATCCGCCCCCGCGCGACGTCGACACTAACGCGAATTGAAACGCGGATAAATAAGCAAATACATCTATAATATGTACGTATGTATCGTAGGTAGGGTAGCGGACACTTTTATGATCGAGGCCATCGAGTACCATTAATTTTGCAAGCGTTACATCGGCCCCGCTCGCGCGCGACAATTACACTATTATATGTACACCCGGAATTGTTGACGGATAGAACAAATAGAAGGCGAACGAGAGCAGTTTTAACGGTAATCGAGCGTCTTAACGGCCTTTTGTATGCTTCGCGGCTATTGTTACGATGAAAGAGGGCAGCGGGAGGATTTTCGTTTGACGAGGCACGTAAACGTTTTTTTCCTACGCGAGCGAATGTACATTCATTTTTCCGTTACGTCATTTATAAATATATACATACGTGAATAATTATAAATATAAATACACAATAGGGCTGACAAACACGAGCGAGCGCGCCCGTTAGACGCACGGCGGCGCGCGGACCTTGAACTATATAAAAAGTGGGAGGAAAGAAAAATAAAAAAAAAAGTGAGAATAAGAAGAGGAAATGTCATACACAAAAAAAAATCAAAGAGATGTCACAACAAAACTGTAATGGATTTGATGGTTAAATCTATATAGATATAAAGTAGACACTGCGAATTGATCCATACCGACGACTATACATATAAAGTAATAATAATTATAATAAATAATAATAACAATGCGTATATATAGTTATCGTTGTACGATACGGCGAGTATAATTGAATGTGTATGTAAATATTACCTTATATCTGAAATTATAGAACCAAAATAAATCATGAAAATTATTACACTATGTACCCAGCTCGTTTTATTATTCCCTTATTCTCCCTCATCAAATTATTCCGTATACATAAATAAACTTTTTATCTTTATATCATACTGTTACTTAACATTTTGTGTGTTTTTCTTTAAATAAAAAGTGATAAAGTAAACACATAAAATTTATATTATTTTTATTTTATTAAGTTACATTTATTATTACAATTATAAACTTTTCATCTTTATTTTTTCGTTCGAACGATACGTTAATAATGTAATTTTATATTCTCCTTTCATCGAGGCTATATTATTAGACCAGAGTTAACGAAAATAAGCATACGTCAATATCTTTTTTAAACGTATTAAACTCGAATATCATTATTGAAATGATTTATTAACTGCCTTTATTTGATTCGCTGCAGCAATTACATACATTATTGATTCATCAACAAGGATTTCATTAATTTAATATTGTTCATTATCAAACGAGAAATAATTTCACGAATCATTATAACCTAGAATATTTTGAACTGTATTTAGAGAAATTTTAATTGTTTTTAGAAATGTATATGTTATTTGTTATTTATAGTACAGCTATAAAATCTTATTTTCATGAACGCAATAAATTATTATTTATCTTTTAATTGCATCTTTTATTTAAATAAAATAAAAGAAGCTAAATTAAATTTACTTTGTCAGGTGAAATTTAAGAATATATTTTACCATAATATTTATGACTTTTATCGAATGATTTCAAAGGATTATATACTTAATAGACTCTTAACACTTCAGCAATCATAGAGGTACATTTATTAAAGGAAAATTTTTCTTTCTACGATGAAGTAAATAAATACTGTTCACTCGTCAATTTAATTAATTGTTGGTTGAATAAATATGTTGCCGGACAAATTTTTGAAAAAAAGTAATGCAGTAAAAAAATATTGGAAAAATTTTTAATTAAATAAAAGTTTAAAACAATTAAACCACGTAAAAATTCAATGAATACAACCGTTTTGCATTCTATTAAAAAACTCTTTACATTTGAAAATAGCTCATATAAAGCAATCAAAACAAACTTTCGAAATCATTTTTTAAAACGCCGCTAAAAATAACCTTCAGGAGAAACAAGCTTTTTCAACAAAGTAATTTTCGTACTCCAGTAAATAAAACAAAACTAATAAAAAATGAAGCACTAAAAATAAGCGTACGGTTGTTATTTTTAAAGCCTCTCGAGAGAAGAATGGCTCCTCCTCTCATTCCTAGCTCACGTCTCTTCAAGTGCGCAAAACGCCTGCACACATATCCTTCGCTTTGAAAAACCGAACCAAAGCGATTCCCTTCCCATCCCTAAATGAACGATGGAAAACGAAAGGAAAGAGAGAGGGACAGAAAAAAAAGGGGCAAGCGAAAGCGATTTCTAAAAATAAGCGTTTATTTCCGCGGCAGCGCCACACGGTCAGAGAGCGCCAGCCGTTTAAAGCACACATCAGCGCGGGGGATATTTTCGTCGAGAGTAGGGAAAACAGAGGCTGAAAGAGAGCATATTGTCTGACCAAACACGAGCATCACCACTGCACTCTTTCTCAGCGCTCTCTCTCTCTCTCTCTCTCTCCCCCCGCCCCGCATTGTCTGGATATTCGCTTCGGCCTGGCATGTTCCGCGCTCGCTCGGGCTTTCACATATGTATTCACGCGTCGTACTGGTATGTACAAATACACACGAATACATTCTTATGTAGATAGGTGTGCACACGTGTCTCTGTGTATGTATGTCGAGCAATGGAAGTGCACTTAGAGTCGTGCGGGTAGACTCGTGAGTGCAGGTGCACTAGGCGCAGAGAAAGACAGAAACATCTTTTTGATCACGTGAGTAAACGAGCTAGGGGAAAAATTGCGATCGATGTCGGATTACCGACGGTCGGTACGTACTCTTACCACCCAAGCTCTGTGTATCGATCGGTCCACTTTACCAGCAGTTGGCAAAAATGTTTTTACGAATCGACGGTCGGTAACTTTCTAACGATCGATAACATTCGACTGGCAAGAAAAAACTCTTTTTAACCCTTTGTAGCTGTTTTTTTTCCTCTGCGTAGAAGGCGCTCGCTGTTTAATTTGACGAATAGCCATCGTTCCTCTACTCTATAACCAACGAAACTTGTTGTGGCGTCACGAGTTACAAAAAATAATAAGCACGAGTACGTATATAATACCATTTGATTACTTATCCCTCAATTTTCATGCAGAATTCAGGGGAACAGAGCAGCAGCGCTAATTTTTCATCAATCATTCATCGAACAGTCGCGTAGCCTCTCGCTATTAGTATACGCTACATTGCGCATAAATACATAACAAGGGCCCCCTCCTCTCAGTGGCGAGAGGAAAAAAAAGACGAGATAAATAAAAGTCAAAGCAGCAACGAGATACACATCCCCGTCGGAGCTATAGAGCCGCGCTTGAGTTTGTTATCTTTTTAACAATAAAACAAGTATATAAATCACAGTCGCATAAACTCAGTCATGACTAATTGATAGAGACTCACATAAACACACCCACACCCACGCAGAGCGAAGTTGTTTTAACTGCCTCGAGATTTATATACCGCTGGCTCTCGGGACGGGCGTTATATTATTGCAAAGGTGCGCTCTGGTCATCGCGGCCCGCTATACACTATCATTTTTTTTATCGATTACAGGTTAACAACGCCGCGAGACAGAGAGGGGGCGAGCTCGCCCGGAGAAAGAGCGAGCGAGGTAAATAAAAGCCGCGCATTTTTCTCCTTACCCTATCTAGCCTCTACTCTTTTTATCTCTGTCACGTATAGTTAGAGCATCAGCCGTGTTATTTTCCTCGCTCGGCGCGTCCTCCCCCGCGAAATTGCTTTATTAGATATATAAGGAGAGCGGAAAGAACCGACGAGAGCGCGGAGAGCTGCAAGTAGGCCCGTGAATAAGCTAATGAATATATGCAGAGGCCGAGGGTTCGGGGAGAGCGCAGCGAACGCAGGGCGCTTATGTGTCTCGGCGCTGCGCGAATCGTTATTGTGGTCTGGCGGGCCGGCGCGCGTTGCTGGCTTTAGGGCTCGGCTGATTAAAGAATCATGTCGGGGGCGTGAATTTTTGAGGAGGCGGGAGGCTGTTCGTTTTTAATGCGTTTTTCGCTGCGTGCGTGAGAGGAGTTGGAGTGCGGTGGAAATTGCTGTGTGCGGTGGTGGATTGGTGGTGTTTTTGGTTTAATCATTGCTGAAAGTACACGTCATGCGTGCGGATGAAATTGCATTTTGAAAGTATAGGAAATATAAGTTTTTTGATTGAACGCATTTTTTTTGTGTAAAGTATATATAAAATTTTTTTACAAAAAATATAGCTAATTTACTCTTAAATACAGTAATTTATACTAGATAATTTCTCAGAGTTTGAGAGGTGAGTGTATGGGTGAAGGGTCTTGTAAGTGAGTGAAAATATCGCGGCGATAAGAAAGTGCGCAGTACAGTATGTTAATAAGTAGAAGCTGTCTGACGGAGGCGACCGTCTCTTACTACTGAGACTATTTTTAGATATACCTTACCTGTCTTATAGCGGATTTTGTCAATTTTAGCTGTATTGGACTTCATTTTATGTTCATATAGACGAATGAATGTTGTCTTTAATATATAATTTTTCTGTATTTTCCCATTTGATTAAAGTTAATAAGATAAGAGATTGTTTTATTTATTAATCTTAAATTAAATAAAACAACAGTTGTATAAAGTAAACAAGAGTACAGTTAAAAGCAAAGATGTGTTGTAAAATGTGCGACAAACTTAAGTCTTAAAGTATTCAACCTACAGTATTTCTTAATAATTTATGACTTAAAAATTGTCTGAACTTTGTTTGCAAAGACAGATACGTACTGTACGGTCAAAGTTGGACTTTAGTATTGTTTATTAACACAGAAATTTTATTTTTAAACTGACGTACCAACTGAAATGCAGTGTTATATATTACGTTTTACATATGCAGCTAAACTAATCATTTGAAAATGTCTATAAAAAATAATTGTACTATTAAAAACAAGGGTGTAATTAGGTAAAATATTTAGCGCATAATGGTAGAATATAATATTCAAAAAATTATAGTTCGTTTATATTTTTATAACACTAATTGAGATAATAGTTTACATTTCAGTCTTCCATACAGTCATTTAATTCTGATAAGCTACAGTATAGGTGATGATTATCACATGCTCATGAAATTAGTAATGAGTTCGTATCTGAATTCTATTATATTTTAAAATCGACATGTATCATAACAGCGTTAGCGTCGCTTTGTGCAAAAGCTTCAAAGCGTTTATATAATTGCATTAGCAGTTAAGCTTCTTTATCGCTGTTGGTTTGTACTGATTTCAATAATATACATGTTATAAAATCATAACTACGAAAATTCTACTATATAAGGTAAAATTAATTTTCTTAAAAAATATCTAATTTCAGAAATGTTTAATGAAATTTTCTATAATAATTTTATAAAATCTATATTCAACCTAATAGAAAAGGTTACCTTTATAGAATCTAAAATTCAAATCTTTTTCAAATTTGCTTGCTTCTTACTAAACACGTTTCTTATTTTAAATATTTTTCAGTCTTCTAACGTCAATATAGTCGTCATACGTAAGTTTATATACAATGAACCTTCTAACTCAGCCATATTGTCTTCGGTAGTATAAATATTATACGCGTATAAATGGTATATTAAATATTAGTACAATTATTTTTTCTAAAGATGAGACAGACTCTCAAAATGGAAAAAATTGATAAAGTTTCTACTAATATTTAGTAGAATTATAATAATTTTTACTATAAACTGAACTAATTTTTTCCATTTTGCAAGTCTGTCTCATCTTTAGAGAAAATCGTATTAGTATTTAATAGACTATTTATGTCCGTGTAAAATTTTTTTGGTCAAGCTATAATAATAGATAAAAATTTAACGTCAAAAAATATTTCAACCAGACAGGTGCAATACAAAAGCCATTATCTGTATTGGCCAATCCCAGAGCCATAGGGAAACTATCGTGACTGCGCCTTCGGGTGACCTGCATGCATCGACCGATCCTAGACCGAGCCTATCGAAAGCTACATATCGTCCCGACAGTCAAGCCAACGCGCACGAAAGATACGTAGCTAGAGGTAAAAAATATTTACATTTTTTCTCTTTCGTTCTCTCTTTATCGGGAAAAATATGTAAAATGTTGTTTAGTATTATTTATTATGTAAATGTATGTTGATAATTAATTTTATCTTCAGTGTTTTAAAAGTGTAGTTATTGTTTGCTGATTGACAGGAAACCGAGTGGCCTGAGTACTAAATACAAACATAGATTGGAACTTTCATAAGTACTAGAAAACTTTTAGAATTTTATAACAATTAACTATACTTTTTATACAGCTGATATTTTTAATTTTATTTCTCGTAAAAAGTACGAAAGTTGTAAAAGTTTTACATTCATACGAGTTTCAATGGACAACTAATTAGCAAATGTAAACAAAGCATACATTTATGATGCTTGTAAAATAAACCAACTGTTACATTAAACTTTATTATAGTTACGCATAATGCTTATGCACCGTGACTTTAAAATTCATTCATATAAAAAATTATACTGTTACGCGAAACTTAATGGAATCCAATTATTTAAAATGTAAAAATTTAGGCTATTTTTAATTATTAAAAAGATTATAATGTGACATGGAAATTTATGAAAAACTTATATGAACGACAGTACAGTTCTTTTTTATGTATTAATAACAATCACAAACTTTCACCAAAAATCTACCCAGCATACGAATGTATAAATCAACTAACCTTACAATAGACACAGTCATGCACGTAATATAGTTTTGTCATCCACCAACAAATAGTCACACTGATGAATATCCATTTATTCAAAATTGACCAAACACGATTTACAGTTCCTTTGAAGTGCGTCGCCTCGTTGATGAATTGTCACGCTCGCGGTTTGTTCTATTCACGAGAATGATTAAAAGATGGAAAATCACGTTTATTTGAATATACGCGCGTACTAGATTCGTATGTCGAATTCCGTTTGCTATTGCTTCTGTTTTAAGTACTGCTATACATTAATTATCGGACAATTTTTTTTGAAATGGTACGTAATATAATGATTTGATAATATGATATACTTTTTATAATATTTATGCCAAATACGTGAACAAGATAGACATTGTCCATCCAAATTGTTCTTGGTAATTTCACTTAATGACAAATCCCTCTTAGTTTCCATTTCACAAATATCCAAAAAAAAATTAAAATATCAGCAACAGCAAAAAACCTTTTGTCCCAAACCGCGCTAATATCCCAAGCTCTAATCCCGAAACACCAAGCAAACCAAGCCAAAAGAAAGCCAAAAGCAACGAAACGCGCTATTACAGCCGCGTAACTTTAAAAGCGAGACGCTGTAAATTATTTATACCCAGACCCGGCTATCTTCTCTCTCTCTTTCTCCTCCCAGTCTCCTCGGCCAGTTAATCCTTGCTACACGTGGGAGCAGAGTAGCCTGGCAGATTCAGTTCTCTCTCTCTCTCTCTCTTTCTCTCTTTCTGTCCGTCTCGAGATAAATCCAAATTATCTCCGGCACTGCGCGAGACTCGAGTGGCGAGGCGAAAAAAGTTTCTTCAGAGAAGTCCGACAGAGAAAGAGAGGACCGAGTGCGGAAATCCAAATAAATCTGCCGTGAAGAGCCGGCTGGGATGCTGGGCTATATACGGGACGCTTGAAAAATAAAAAGGAAGAAGAGAGAGAGAGGAAGGCGGATGGAAGTTGGCGAAAGTCTGTTCCTTGCGACAGGGCGCTTGGCCCCTTGATGAAGAGTTCAAGAAACGAGAAGCCCGCTCGCCTTTTCAGCCCCGGGAAATAAAGTAGGAAAAGCCTCTTACTGCGCGCAGCCTGCAAAGGAGACGATACGGCCCAACTTTTTTACCCTCTCTTTCTTCCGTTCGCCTGCTGCTGCTCTCTCTCTCTCTTTTTCTTTCTTTCTCTATTCTTTGCTCGTCGCAATCATCAAGAGTAGATGTTGTCGAGGAGGAAAGGAAGGAGAGATTTTATGCGCTTCTTTTTCTCGTTATACTCGCGGAGCGCAGCTCAGCCGCGTAATTATGGATTACTCGAGTTTTGTACTCCTGAATTTGTTGGGCTTGCGTGGATCTTAAACTTTTTTGGCGTACAACTGAAGTACGAGAGATGGCGGGTTTTTATTTTTGAAGATTTTGAATTTTTAATAAACAACTGCCGCTGATGTGAACTAACAAAGCTATGCAGAGAAACTGTGCGAATTAGAGTGAATTTTTCTTTATTTTCTAAAAAAAAAAAAACAAGCTCGAAATAATATATTTTTCTAATACGTATAGTTGAGTAAACTAAACATTATTTTAGCATAATTGAACTTCTTATCAGATTTAAGGTAACCTTGTTGTGCCTATTGCTTGGGACTGTAATCTCGAGGCGCTTGTGACGTGAAGGCCCTAACAGAGAGAGAGGAGAGAGAGAGAGAGAGAGAGAGAGAGAGAGAGAGAGAGAGAGAGAGATTTTGAAACTCTTGCTGTCGAGAATGTGAAAAAGGAAATATTTGGTCAAAATGATGGGTGTTGGGATCAATTTGTTGTGGCCTTAAAATGGTTTTTTTTTACGATAAATTTTAAAACGTTATAATTTCTTGTATCCTCGTGTTTGCGGTGCTGAATGTGTTTGAAAAACTTTGTGAATATTGCCTCCACTTGCGATTGATTATTTTTATTTTTTTTCTCGAAAAACTTTGTGAATATTGCCTCCACTGCGATTGATTATTTTTATTTTTTTTCTCGTTTTGATCTTCTAGAAGAAAAGAAGTGCGTAGATTAGAGCTGTTTTGACCCATCTTGACGCTTTTGATTATGGCGGTCGATTGAATAAATATATTACTGAGGTAGTGTATTTACAAAAATAATTTTAGACATGAGGAGTGGTAAATAAGAGTGAAAGGAGTGGAGGAGGTAAATAAAATATAAAATAAGTTCGTTTCAAAACATTTATTTCCAATATCTTTAATATCTTATTACATTTTAATAATAATATCTTCAAAATGTAAAGAAATTAATTCTAAATAAACAATTTCGAAATAATAATCTACAAAAACAGGAGATTCCATAGGATTAAATTTATGTTTGACAGCTAATTTAAACTCAACATTAAGTATTACGTAAAAATTCTTTCAAAAAATTAAAATTTTCGTACATTTTAAAATCTACATTAGGCATACTATTTTTTAAATGTTCACAAATAAAATTTAAACTCTTCTTAACGTCGGATGCAAGTCGTAGTCGTCGGCATTGTACTTCGACATAAAATGATACATCCTTCAATCCGTCAAAAGTAGTTCATAATAATAAATGGTTGGTAAAGTTTCTTAATTTTTGAATATATCACCTCCTGTCTTAATAATCGATTTTGTTTATATTATTTTGAAGTTCTTATAAAGTACTCATAAAAATCTTTAGTAGAAGCAGAGAAAAATTAAGTATCACTTGTCAAAAATCCGTGGAAGAAGAAAATTAAAAAAATTACAGATGCTTCACTCCTCCCTAAACGCCTCATGCAACCCCTTTTTCTCTCTCTCTCACTCCTTTTCTCTCTCTCTCTCTCGCTCTCACTCTTTTTTTCTCTTTCACTCTTTTTCTCTCTTTCTCTCTCTCTCACTCTCTCACTTGGGGCCTTCGCGCGACACGCCACAAGCGCCCCGAAATTCTAGTCCCAAGCAACAGGCCATGTGCCCTCCGGCGCCATATCAGCTACCCCTACTACTGACGTCAATGGGTCAATGAGTTTCCGAGTAAGAATTAAATGCTCCTAATTTTGTTACGGATAACAGATACGTTAACGTATAATTTTATTTGTTTTCTAACTTTATGGCAACGAAATTTTTCGAATAATAGGATCAGAGAAATAAAATTTATACACAAAGTCTTTTATAAAAACAATCTGTATGATAATTTTGCGACATAAAAAGCTTAAAAATAACTAATTTTGTATTATAATCTGATTCATAAGTTAACATTTTTTCAAAATTTATGTTACTTTTTTGCTGCTATTTTTATTGTTAAATTGAATTTTTATTAATATATGTTTATTTAAAAAAAAAATTACTTACCTTTGCAGAACATAAGTAGTCGTCCGTCTTTAAACGTGAAGTTCTTGATAAAATTAAATAATAAATTTAAATTGAAAATGAAATAAAATTAATACAGAACAATTTTGACTAATTAAAATATTTTATAAAATACAAATAAAAAGTAATATTTGTTAGGTTGATAATAAATAAAATAAATTGCCAACTGAAAAAAAGTTACTGATTCTTAGAGAAATAATATTTTGATTTAAAATTTAATATTTATTTGTTTGATTCTCGTTAAAATGTAAGCGATTTTGTTACGTCATTGATTAAACGACTATTAGTTTACACATAATTTTGTCTTTATTTACACTCAGAGAAAATTCTTAGTTGGATTAACTATTCTTGCTTATAGATGTAAAATACTTAGCCTTATAAACTCAAAACTGTCATTAAAATCGGATACACCATTACTGATATTATATAATTAAAATTGTGTATAAATATTTTCAGATTACGGAAATTCTTCTAACGAAGCGCGTCATACTCAACAGTTGCAGTAGCTTTTCATAATCTCGGAACAAAAAATTTTCATCATTGTTACTAATTATTTATGGTCACGCCGTCAACGCGGACACTTTAGTTATCCCAATTAAGTTGCTTTCTGAGTGTATCGCGACGAAACACTATATATCAGTCGTTGAATATATTTAAATTAGTCATCTCAACAGAACCACCGATTGCTTCGAAGGATACCTTATACTTTTTTTTTTCTCTTGAATGCGCCATATGTTTATTTACAATGTTTTTACTTTTAATTTTTCTCACGTTCCAAATACATAACGCGAACAACATCGTGTACAATCGTAAAATGGTGTCAAAGAACATTATATTCTTTCGCTTCGATTGTTTTTTTTTTTCCAAAGAAAATAATCACACGCATTATACTGATTGTTGAACGAATCAAGATCGATTAAAACGATGCATGTAAAGTTTATCTGAGATTAAAATGAAATAAAAAAAAGAAATGAAAAGGTTTACAAAAATGATGGCTGTTGTTTGAAATCATACATTGCGAGAGATGGAATTTTATTGTAAGAATATATCTCGAACTCTATTAATACCATATTTGTTCAATTAATTAAAAAAATACTGAATAAATATGCCTACTATAAACCTTGTGATTGTCAAAGTAGCTTATTGATTTCGTGACATTCAGAGAAACATTTAGGCCTTCGTATAATTACGATTAGGCATTCGTGGTAATAATTTTCCGTTCACTTTATTTTCATTATTTTTTCTACCCTTCAAATTCGAAAATAAACCTCGTTCATATATATATAAGTATATTCGCGCGAAATTACATGTATCGTGTATATGCATCGAACTGAAACTTCGAATCGAAATGACGCGATTGACCGCAAATATATATGAACAGCCGCGCGCGTGTTCAATCAGATTTTTCCTCTGGCCTCGTTGAGTGGTATCATGTGATCGATAATTGATTGAGAGCCTAATATTGACAATAAATCAAATACGAACAGTAATTAGCACGACATAGTTTATTTTGCTCATTTACCTAATTTCATACGAATTTAATCATTTCTTCCACAGGATTTGTCGACGCAACTCTCATGTGCGATCTTGCTCTGTTTTTTCCATTTTTTTTTTTTTTTTTACATTTTCTTCGAAGGGTTGACACGTTGCGTCGATACTTCTAGGATACTCCATGGCTTTCGCAACAATAAATAACTATCATAATAGATTACAATGGTAACGATAATAATGAAACTGTCAAAATCAATGATATAGCATATAAGTAAGTAATAATTATACAGCGGTCAATGAACAAGTTTTCATGGACGAGGACGATAACGATGCTCGATATAGAGTATATAAATGCGTCGATGATGCAATTTTCAACGAAACAAATTTACAGGTGAGAGATATACATATACATAATAAGCAGTATCAGTCGTTAAATTTTCTCTTCTCTCGGAACTACATAATGATAACAAAACGAAACCGCGCGCAGTTTTCGCACAATAAATACAACTTACATGCAATCGAGGATGAGAGCGCTAACTTAACCTTTGAAACTAAAATACGAGGACGGCGCGTTCTGCGCGCCCTTTACGACAATGGAATCATAGAAAAATCCCTACGTACACTATTCGTATAAAAACAATCGTTTATGCATCGTATAAAAAAGAAAACGGAATACATTTTGTTTTGCCAAAGCAAAAAACGATGCAAGCCTCCTCGCACAAAGTAATACAGAGACAATAAAACTTGTATAATGTCCTCCTCTTGCACGATAAAACTCGTAAGTGTCAGCCACCTGCGTTCGCTTCTTCGTTTTTTTTTCCATTTTTTTTTCTTTTGTTCATTTTCTTTTTATAATGACTTATTTATAATACACAATGTCGCTTCGCGTTTGCGCTTTTCGGGATTGTTCGCTAACAAACGTCAATCACACGCTCGCCGTACGTATATATATAATGTTATACGATCGTGGGGATTATGTATAACGCTGAAAAATCAACCGAGCGCACGCTGAGTAATTCGGCATCGCTGGGCGCCGCTGGAAAATACTCTGATTAAAATTTGTGAACTGAATTTATAATTATAATTATAACTTACGAATTTCTAATCACGAAACTTGACTACAGCACAAAAATTTTCGACGTTTTAAAAAGTTACATATCCGCTTTGGTCTCATATAACGTTTTCAAAACGTTATACATACGTATTACGTGCTATATGGATACCAATTGGAAATAAAAGAAAAGTGTTAGAACAATGTTAGAGCGAGCGAGGCAAAGAAGCGTTTAATCACTCGTTAAACGACTAGCAATTTTGAGAGCTCGCATCGGGTTGAATAGGCCCTTTCTCCACTTGCGCGCGTGGCGCCCAACATCGGGACGCGCGCGCGCCGATGGTGAGAGAATAGAAACGGAAATGAGCAGCAACCGGCGGTTATTAAAGCGCTTTTTCCAGCCGCGCGCAGAGATCGGCCTCCGCGACGCTCGTTTATTTTCGCTTTTCTTTCTCGACAAAATGGGGGGAGGAAATAAAGAGATTCCGGGGAGAGGAAGGGGGTTTGTATGTGTCTGTGTGCGAGTATACGTGAGTGGGTGTGGAACGCTCATTTTCTCTGCTTTTTTTTCTTCGGTCGTCCAAGGGAGTAGGGCTGGAAAGGAGGATACAGTCTGTGGTAGGCGTGAGTACGTTTGGAGAACAATATATTTGTATAATATTTACTAATGTCAGTATTATAATATAATCAGTGTCCTGCGCGGAGGGCAGCCGACGAGAAAAATCATGGACAGAACACTTACAAGGCCAAATGCACTTCCGGCTGAATGTAAGAGGTAGATGAAAGCTTTGACGAATACGTGTTTCTTTTTTTTTTCTCATATATTTAATTGACTTAAATTTATATAGAAGTTCTGGTAAATTTACCTTTTCTCAATAAATATTCCAATTGTAATAATAATTAATATAATGTATTTTGAATAATGATAATGACAATGACAGTTGTAACAATAGTGTCAATGATAGTATCAATTGTAAGACAATAGAATTAATGGTAATAATAAAAATAAATGATTGTAATAATTATTATATTTATATATATATACACATATCTACTTTCCTCCCTCGCATTAAAACCTGTACAATAAGTCTCAAAATACACATTCCTCGAGAATTATTTATTAATCTTTTTTTTTCTTCATCGACTTTTTGTCCCCTTATTATTCTTTTTTGTTAATTTTTCCTATATGCTTCGACACAGTTTTTTTTATTTTTTTCCTTTAACGAATTTAATCGAGAATAATAATCGTTTATTAATATAGATTCATCGAACTTCGGTTATAACGTGAAAAGTTTCAACTGTGGAGGGTTCCCGTTCATATATATTTCTTTTTTTTTTATTAATTTTCTTCGCGTACCGCTAAAAACTTCTTCGAGGAAATGCATCCAAGCCGCTTGGAAAAGGTTATTTCGTCGCAAATCATGTAAACGAAATTTGTTTTCTTCGGGCTGATTTCAGTGTAAAAGCAATAATATCGGACGCGAGCCTAGACACGCGTACAGAACCTTGGTACACAATATACTTTGTTTACGCGTTTATATAGCGAAGCCGAAGCGCAGTTCCTCGAAGAAATTTTCTCTCGCTCGTAAAACGGATGTATAGGGGGAAAATGGATCTCAAACGCTTTTACACACGTGTGAAATGATTCTCTCTCATTGTTGTGTTATATTTCTCTTTCTACCCGGAAAAAGGCGTCGAAGATGAAGACATCAGAACTTTATTATTATTATTTATTATTATTATTATTAATATTATTATTATTCTTGTCGATGCGTATATTGGAACTTGATGAGTCGCGAAAAAATGCGAAACGAAATGTTTCATCGCTCAGGAGATTCATATTATTATTTTTTTTTTTTCATCATTCATCGTGTACTTAACATTAGTAAAAATACTTCTTTTATATATTTTTTTCTGTTCAATAGTAATAGGTATTTTCTCTCATCTTTTTTTTTTCGTATCTTTGTCTCATGAAAATTTGATTCTGCCTCTCCTCGACTCCTCTCTCTCTCTTTCTACATCTGTCTCGCGTCGATTTTTATATATATCTATGTACGTTATATAATGCGTAGCTGCTCTCTACGTACATTTCATCTGCGCGCTTTTTTTTATATATATTTATATATAAGTTTACTGGCTCTTCTCTTTATCATAAGTAGTTTGCATATATATAATCTCGATCATCGCTAAAAGTGATGTAGTTTTTGCCTTTTCCTCTTTTTAGCCTGATTTCCTATCTACGAATCTGCTTGGTATATACGATGCACGGATAAGTGTATGATATTTTGAATACAGATGCAGAATGTATGTGTGTGTTTATCCGTGTATATGTGTGGGAGTGTGTGTGTGTGTGTGTGTGTGTGTGTGTGTGTGTGTGTGTGTGTGTGTGTGTGTGTGTGTGTGTGTATGTGAGTTTATGTTTTGTCGTGTGCTTTTTTGCCTTACGTATACGTCTGTTTTACTTCTGTTCACATGTATACTCTGTCATCCGCATTTTTCTTTTTTGTTTTGACGATTCTATTCTACACGACGCATCGAACTATATAGTCTGCACCTGACAGCTTATATAATATTACCGGTACACCATGTTTATTTCATTTTTTTTTATACTTGGGTAACTTTCGCAATGTCTATTTGCTCCTAACTATTGCCTACTTTGTCATTTTTTTTTATTGTATAATCGCTAGATTTTTCTTTATATATTTTTAATATTCAACTATCGATTCGAGTCAGTCTGCAGATCAGTATCCAATTGCCCTTGGACACCCTTACAATGTCCTCATTTATTTTACGTTTTTTTTCTCCTCTAATTATATTTTTAGTCTTTTTTTATATCTCAGCATTTCAGCACGTTTTAGTCTTTGTTTTTCATTATTTTTTTCCCTTAAACATCATGAATTTCGTGTAATTATATACCTGAGTGGATGACTACGGTAATACTGCGATTTCTCACAATCCCTGCTCTCCCCACACCTCAACTCTTCTTTTATAAAGCACAGTTCGACTCATTATTTTTCTCGTGTATATATACGTAACTCCGTAAAGTATAATTGCGCGATGCTCATTTTATGCAAATCAATAGCGATGTACATTATATTTATATATCGAGTCAAGTCGCGTCTACGATCAATACTTAAATATCAGTCGGAAAAAAGAAAAAAATATGTTTGTCAGTTACACCGTAGCGGAGAATAAAATCTCAAGTCTTGTTGATACGTCGCTCCACATCGTTTAGTCAATGCGATAAAAGGAAAATAAAAGAGTGAAAATTTTTCAGCGAATATAGACAAATATAACGAATGGATTGATGCTTCCCTTATATCAATTATTAGTTCTCATAGATTTAATTTCATTAATCTCGCCGCTATCTAATCAATAATAGTGCAAATACGATTTTTTATCCAAGCGATAAAGTTTCAGTTCGAATTCAATTATACAATTACACATATCATCGCGTAAAATGCTCTCTCTTTCTCACACTCTTTCTCTTTCTCCCTTTCATCCACGTCGTAAAATATTTTCCCGTCCTCTCGCGCGCACCGACTTCGTTCCTTATACTTTCCGTCTCGTTTATTGTAATATCCTTCACCTTTAAAACGCGCGCGTACGCCTACATCTCGCTTCTCGCGCGGCCTACATACACCCCTTCGGTTCTTCTTCTTCCTCCGCGTTTCTTCTTCTTTTTTTTTTTAATCATTTTTTCTTTTTTGCGAAAACAGTGAACAACACATTTTGTCGCTTAATTTAATTATAAGGTATACCTTACGTATATCAGCAAAACGTATACATAGATATAACTTTTTTGTTTGGCTTTATAATAATTATACACAGAAAAACGTGCCCGCGAAAAAGGAGATCGGCCGGCCAAATCTTTTAGTATTTTTTTTTCTTTTCTTATAATGAATACGATTTTTCGAGATGTAAATTAATAAATTATGTATGTCACGTAACGAGAAAAATTTTATTTTTTATTTAGTTTTTTTTATTATAAGAAATAGGTCTATATCCAATTAGATTATTTTTTTTATTTTATTCACGAATATATAATAACACTTTTTCTCGGAAATTATTCCACGCCCCTTATTCTCGTTCTCTCGTTAGAAATACATTACATTTTTTTTTGTTCTTCCTGCTACGATCGACGCGCACAAAGAATTGCTATAATTTTTAATTTTCTCTTTCTATCTTTTTTCTTTATTACTCGTTATCCAAAAATAACATTTACAGCCAACAATTTTTATAAATTTGAATTTTTCTTTTTATCCCTAGTATCAACTTCGTACAAAGAAATCTTATTTACTATTTAATGCGTTTTTGGAAAAAGTCAAGTTTCTACAGTGAAAATGATAGAATAATTGATATCCGTCATTAGGTAATGTCATTATTGATCAGATGCGTTTTATTTATTGAATATTTTTCTTCTTTGTCGATTATAACTTTTGATTTGACAATTTATCAGAGGTACTTTCAAGCTTAGTGAGTAAAGTAAGTCTTTTTTTATAATGTTTTTTTTATTTTTTAGATTAGCTTTCGAGGAAAAAATATATTCACGTACACAGAATCCATAAACAAATTCGATACTTTATCGAAACTCAACTTTAATGATCATTGGAACTTTTCACGCGCCTCGATCGAGCTCACGCTAGACTCGCGTTTCCTCTCACTTTTGTATATCGATGTGCTCGTTTCATCACCCTCATCTTTTATTTTTGTCAGTTCACCCCGTCGCTTCGCCCATCTCGTCACCGTTATAAAATATCGCTGGAGGCATTCAACAAAATTATATTTATATATAATAATATATTTAAACACCGTAAAATTCGTTTTTTTTTTGTTTGTTAAATTTGTAATGTGTATATATATATACGTATGCATGTATGTCTGTATATCTATATATTTATTTATATTTATAATATATATAATCTATATATTAATTATTCATTACGAGCGATGCAAACACCGTGGTATCGAACGTTTGGCAAACAGCCGGGAGCTCGCGCTTCCCCGGGCTGCAGCTACCAAGTAAGTTGTGGTGTTGGCATGGCCAGTGTATATTTTACCATTTGTTTTTTTCCTTTCTCCTCTTTCAGCGCCCCCCTTCATCTTCCCTCTTATTTTTGTCTGCCCGCCTGTATTTGTACACACGCCCAGCTCTCGATTTGCCGTTTGTTTATACGCACTCACGTGTCTTTCCCCCTGGCTTATTCGCTTTCGCTTTATATGTGCTTTTTCGTGTTTTCGTCGCTCTCTGCTCGTATATGGTTGGTGGACTCGTCGCCGCAAGATTACGTGCTACGCTTATGAGAAATGCAAGTAGTGTAGGTAAATGAGAAGACGGACGTTAGGTAAGAGCTACCGCGCGCGCAAGCAGTTAATGGATGGCTAGTGGCTGGGAAAAGTGGTTGAGGTGCATTGGGATGGCTTTGAGGGGTTATTGATGGTCGGTCCTTTTTCTCTGGGAGCGATTCTTTTTCTTTTGTTCATCGTTCGATATATGATGGTTTGTTGTGAAGTTTGGACGGGGCAGAAGTGCCGCATAATCAAATTATTTTTATTTGGAACTGACATTAATTTTTGTCACATTTTTTAAAAATAAATAAGTAAAAGGAGATTGATCGATGAACATTAGAAAAAGAGTAGTTTATCATCTGCGAAAAACTGATTTATGGAAAGTTTCTGAGTCCGGCTTGTTTTCAAAGTTATACAGAAACATAAATAAAAGTAACTTGAAAATTTTTGATATCGATACAACTTATTTTATCAGTTTCGTTTTACTTCGCATGCCTACAGGTGGTTGCAAGGTAGCAGAAAAATATTGCAATATTCTCAAACTAATAGTAAAATTTTTTAAATCAAACGTCAATTTTTCCAAAAACGTATAACAAACAAAATTCAAAAATCATACCACAAATTCATTTAAAACTGAATGAAAAATTTGAGAATCTTGCAGTTTTACAATCGAACACTATACCTTCGCCAATTTTTCTCGGATTTCGTTCGCTTTTACATTCGTCGACAAAAGTCAGCCTCGTTCGTCATCGGCGCATCATGGCGCGCTCGCGCGACTGTTTCAATCAACTGCGCAAAGCTCCCTACACCAGCGAAAACAAAAATCGCAGATAGAATAAAGCGCGGAGCTCCTTGTGTTTGTGAAAACGTCTCGCTCGACTCGTAAAAAACACAGGCTGATTGAGAGAAAGAGCGGAAAACGCCGCTGTACAAAAGTGTGCGCGCCCCGCGCGTGCGTATATAGGCTCGTTTCCATAGAGACTCGATAGACGTTTTCGTTACATTCTGGTACATCCAGAGGACGTGTATAAGATAGAATGCTGATTATTTAAGCAACTGCACAAAGGTTCGATTCTTTGTTCTCTCGTTAAGATCACTCGTACGTTATGCGTCTCAAGCCTCTTGTTTATCGGGCGCGTCCTCCTTTTTAATGCTGGAAACTACCTCGGGCGCCGAGCGAATCTTGGGGAAGAAAACATCCATCCCTGTCCAGCTCGGGTTGGGTAGATACATGTAGGTACGCTTTTCTCGCTCTTTCTCTTTTTCTCCGTTCGCTGGACTTTCCGCAATCTCGCCCCCTTCTTTCTTTTTCCCATTTTCGTCCCGTCAGTCACACAGTGGACTTTCCTGGCAGTCACCTTCCTCCCTCTCTTCATCGAGCAACGAAATGAGGAAATTGCCGTGCGTGGATCCGCATTTAGAATAATATTTCGCCCGTATGTCAGCGCCCCTGGACTTTCCCGATTGTTTGTACTGATAGCTCTTCTCTTTGTACTTTCTCCTCACTGGAATTTCGCAATTACGCATGCACATATCCATCTTTCCCCATTTTTTGTAATTATTCACTTTTACAGAACGAGCCTTGCTGTACAGATCCCACTGGGCTGCGCTGTCTCATGACTGCATCACGTTGACTGTCTCCCACGGGAACGGGAAAAAGCTCGCTCTCCCTCGACCTTGGGCCGGCTTCGACTCCTCCTTCCGTTGCGTGCACGTATTCAGTATGAGATCGAAAAACAGAGAGATGGGGAGCGAGAAGAACGAGCGCTAAATTTTCGCCTTACGCATACACGCACGCGCGAATGTATATACGCGCTGCCGCTATTCCTCGGCCTCTCGTTTCTTCGCTCCTCTATATTAGCTCGCCTTCTCCCTAATTCTCCAGAATTGCTCGAGGAAGAATAAAATCCGAGCTCTCGTCCCGGCTTCTTGCTCCTCTTTCTCTCCGCAGTTATCCGAGTTCCTTCTCCCTCGCTGTACAAATACGTTAGAGCTTGCATCTCTCCGTCACTCGTCGAAATCACGTCGACGACAAAAACCGTACGAGCGCCAAGCTAGAGGAGGGAAGAAAGTCGAGGGTACATATTCCGCGGTGTACGTCTGTGCAAGTATCTACCTTATCGAGTCTCTTGGGCGTCTGGTTGCGCCGAGATGCTGAGAGGACGCGCCGATGAAGCGGCTGTACAAAGTCAGAGGGCGGCTCGAGGAAGGACGGTGAAAGCGCATATATATATATATAGAGGTAGACGCGACGCGGGGAGGGAGAGAGACGAGGGACGCGCGCTGCTTGGTATATATAGGGAAGAGTGAAAGGGAAAGTAGAAAGAGAGCCTTGGGAAACGAGAGAGAGGGCGTACACACGTTTATCACGTTTATAAGAACCGTTAGGCGTTCGTGCAAATGCGGCCGTCTTCTTCTTCCTCTTCTCGCGCTCTCTCTCTTCGTGGTGTGCGCCTGTCGTGTGGGTGTGTACGTGTACCTGTCGGGGCTGTCTTCTCTGCGTGCAGGTGTATTAACGGCCCCTCGCCCATCTCAGCAGCGCGTCCGCCAGTACGTCGAGGTGCGCTTTTGTCTGCAACAGAAAGAGAAAGGCGCGGCTGTTAGAAGAGCGCGTGTATACACGGGCTATAACTACCCTAGTGGGGGAAAGAGCGTCTAAGTGGCCGCCCTCGCGCAGCGGTGGCGTTTCAATTTTTTTTTCTTCTTTTCGATTGCAATGAGCTTTGCTGGGCTTGCGAAATGTACGTGAGGGGGGGGGGGGGTTGCCAGCGAGCTCTGCAATCTCGAGAGGCACTCGAGCCGGCGTTATAACTCTTTCGCGGTAGGTTGGAGTTGACGCGAACAAAGAGTGGAGCTGGTTTTCTCGCGCGCGGGCTTCGATTAATTAATGGCGTTCGCCGTTGTTGAATTGGCTGCGGATGGTTGGGGTGAGATGTGATTCGGTTCGCTTAAAGGTTGAAACTCTGGTTGAAAATTTATTGTTTATTATGAAACTGTTTGTTGCTAATGGTTTAGAGAATATATATTTTGGATTTCTCAACGCGGTTGTAAGGAAAAGGAGAGTTTGGAGAAGGCAGTCAAAATCCGGAGAGCTAACGAGACTTTGGAAACTCGCAGTTTGATCTACTTTGAGAAGCATGAGGTTTATACGTTGCGATAAGTAGAATAGGTCGAACGTGGTCAGACTACTTACGTATAGCACTTTTCAGCAGCACTTATTATTTTTCGTTTTATAATTTGAAAAGGCTTTTTTTTTAATTTATTTAAGGCTTTTTTGCACTGTTATATAAGTTTGCGAAATTATTTAAAAAAAGAATAATACAATGAGCATAATAATGGACCGAAAGTTATAATTTAGTTTGATATTTACATTTTAAAACTTGAATTAACGTTATTCTGACGTAAAGAGCTTTATTTTCGCATTCAAGCGTTAAATTTCAAAAGTTTCTAGACCGACAAAATACGGCGTGCTTCGAGGCTAAAACTGCCAGAGACTAAATCCAAGCTCATACGAATCATCATATATCAAAAAGTTACACTGGAAATACGTTAAAATAGCCGTCAACTTTATAAAACCATAGTTCTGGCCATAGGTATTAAATTAACCATTCTTTTGAGCGTTTAAAGCTATTATCTCAAAATACCCCAGAGTACATTATTTCCGACAATGAACTTACGAAATATTACAACGAAATCCAGCATCGCTTTGTATTATCCGAAATATATTCCACGGTAAAGGGAAAATACATTCGAGCGTTGCGCGTCAAAGAAAATTTGTATTTCCGTAGTGAATGTAGTTTTGCATGAAAAACGTTTGATTCCGGAAAATCGATCGCATACTTCTTTAGAATTTTAAGCACACGTCGGCCGTCTTTGAACTTCGGTGACATCCAAAGTTTGTATTTACGAAAGAAATTTATCGATACATATTTCTTGCGCTGACGCCTGCGTTCGTGAAATAATATATTTTTGCCGGCGATACGGAATAATCAAAATTTAATAGGATTGTGAAATGTTTTTCAATTATAATTGTTTTATTATGAATGAAAGTAAAGTATATTAATATTTAAGAACCTTTGGCTCGTAAAATATAAATTCATTTTTTGACATCTTAAGATTTATGAAAATATATAAGTAAATTATTTCTCCTTTGAAAATCTTTCAATTCAAACTTTCATTGAATAACTGGATTCGAATTTTTTCTTTAAATTTCTTTTTCCTTATAAGGACTTTCACCTAGATGACAGTGCAAAAAATACACAGATTCATCGTTTTCAAAGCATGTATTTTTTTGATCTTCCATTTTTCAAATCATCGGTTGGTAATGAAATGAAAATATTATACTGAATGTCTATATAGATACGTGATAACGTATAAAATCTGTTATTAAAAATACTGAAAGTTGAGACATCAGAAGATTATATAAAAGTAATGTTTTTCTAAATTAATACATCAAGAGATTCGTATTGAAAATAATAACAAATATATTTTATGAAATGTTAAATTTAGAAAACTTGTTTCATTATTGGCAAGAAAACGAAATTTTGATACGAAAAAATGAATTTTAATACGAAAAAATTAATAAAATATTCAAAAGAATTTCAAAAATTTCTGCATCGAGTATATTATCTTTAGAAATATTTTCTTTGAAATATTCAATTTAATACAAAATATGAAAATTATAAATAACATTATTAATTAAATTTTAAGCAAATATTTAGTATTTAAAAAAGTGGAAATGGCTATTTTAACATTAACATCAAAGTGCAACTGAAAGCAAAGTATATTTACTTAATTATTTAAAAGATTATTTATGAATTTACAAGACCGTTTATTCTATTGAATATAAACATTTTTAAAACGTTTTAAAAACCTTCTATGCTAGAAATAACGTTTTAAAAACGTCCTAAGCCAGTAACAATTAAACTCTGCAATAAAAACTATTCTATTCCCCACCCCCATCTATTCAAACCCCTCTCAAAACAACACCAAAAAATCCAGTATCCCCAACGCACCCCTTAATTCCCCTCCACCCAACGCACAAGTCTAAAACTGCACCTAATCAACATTGAAAATCAACCTGTAAACCACCGCGCGCTTCCGTACCCCCAGCCATCTACACAATCTCCCAAGCCAACGATTAAGCGAGAGGCGGGTGGTCGCGGTTGTACCTACGTGGAGATACTTACGGTTTTGTAGAACATACACGCCTGCCTGTCCTCGTCCTCGCCCGTCGGGCAGTCGATGAAGCCGTCGCAGAGCACGTGGTCGTCGATGCAGCGATACCGGCCCATCCGGTCTGCCGTCGGGCACGCGAATCTCTCCATTCCGTCGTCCGACAGTGGACACTCTGCAACAGTCAAATGCGCCCTTCGTTAGCCCTTTTGAGGTTATCTTTTGGGGTTGGAGCTTTGGGTGGAAGGATTTAGAGATGGTGATGGTTGGAGTTTGAGCATCTTCTTGTGAGATGAATTGTAAGTATTGAGAGTACGTTATTTGTTAAGGTTATTGAGTTTGTTTAGTGTTTAATAATGTTTAGTTTGAAAATTCGTGGTGTGTTATGAGGAATGGATATTATGAGGTTTATAATTATTGAAAACAATTTAGGTTTTTTTTAGTAATAATATTGAGATATTTTTTGTGAGAAAAAAGTACATACATCTTTTTCTCTCCTTTTCAAAAACGTACAAGTACAAAAAATTTATATCTACCTATAGTTTCTTTAAGACTTAAAACTCACGATTACCTATACCCAGCTTTTGTACATGAAAAAAGTGCTTAATTAAATCACTGCATCTAAACTGAATCGATGCAATAATACTTATATAGGTACCGGGCATAAATACCGAACCGTTTAGAACGTTTTTGAAATATTCTAATGGAATCAAAAACGTTAAAGAATTTCAAAACGTTCTAAAAACGATCTTTTGTATAATTATAGGAATTTTTTACCTTAACACGTTGGTACGATAAAAGTATGCGCGGTCACCAAAGAAAAAGACCGTTCGCTGTGCGTTCTGCGCGCTGTGAGCGACTTTTTGCAGACTATAACGTTGATTGGCTAATTTAAAAAAATTGACCAATCGGAGCGTTGCAGTCTACAAGTAGCAGCTTATAGCCGCTCAACACAGCACAGCACGGTGCTTATGTAGTTAGTCCGTTATGTGGTTTGTCCCTGATAGGGAATCAGCGAGATAACCAGGATAACTTTTTTTTGTATCGAGACGTTGTGTTTGGTTATAGCAGACTTTGGCAGTGCGACGTTGTTAGTTGTAGTTCAGTTACTGTAAGGTAGTCTTTCCGTTTAATAACAGACTCAGATCGTACATTCTAAGAAGATTCAGTAATAGAACGACAATGGAAGAAAATCAAGTATCTAGTGATACTAGTGATCCTACTTATGAAATTCGCTGCACAACAAAAGTAAACGAGTCCAAATTAAGATACGAATGGAAAATCGAGAATTTCAGTCTTCTCTGCAATTTAAAGAAGGGACAGCTCATAACCTCTTCGGTTTTCTCTGCAGCTGATAACAAAAATATCCAGTGGGTTTTGCAAATGTATCCTAATAGTTATGGTTTTGAGAAAAGTAAAGATTGTGTGTCATTATATCTGAAACTTTTTTCTAATGAAAGTTCTAACAAACGTGTAGAGGCAAAGTTTGATTTTTGTATTCTTGACTGTGACAAAAAGGAAAAATTAAAACATATATTTTTCTTTACATCTATGAAAGTAAATACTGCTTACGGCTTACATCCCTATATAAGAAGAAAGGATCTACTTTATAATGATTCTTTATTACCCGATGATTGTCTTACAATAGTTTGTAATATCACTGTCCGTAAAGATATTGTAAATTTACCTAATTTTATTACTGGTGATTCTTCATGTCAAAACTGTGAACACCAGTGTTTAAAAAACTATGAAACACTTTTCAAAAATCAAGAGTTATGTGACATCATGCTTACTACATCAGGAAAAGAAATACGAGCACATAAAATAGTTCTAGCAGCTCACAGTCCTGTTTTTTTAGCTATGTTTAATAGCAACATGAAAGAAAAAGAAGAAAGTAAAGTTGATTTTGTTGATCTTGATTATAGCGTGATGTTAAAGTTTTTAAACTTTATTTACTGTGAAAAGGTTGAAGATATTAATTCAGTTGCTTATGACTTGTTAATTGTAGCAGAAAAATATCAAATTCAAGCATTGAAATTAAAATGTGAAGAACAGCTTTGTAGAAAATTATGTATTTTTAATGCAATCAACTTTATCTTATTTGCTGATACTCATAACGCTCTTATATTGAGGAAAGAGGCTATCAATTTTTTTATCATTAACAGAAAAGAAATATTAAATACAGAGGATTTTAAATTTGTTTCAACTTTTGAACCTAAAACTGTAGAAGAAATTATTCGACGATTAATATTATATTAGATACTTCATTATAGTTAATAGTATTCACTTGTAATGTAGCTCTCACGTGAGTATTTATTATAAGTTTAAAATATTTTTAATTACAAGTCTATTATTTTTATTTTTTATACTGTATACTATTATTTTCTTTTCAGATTATATTTTATACAGCAAGACTTGATGAATTGCTTTACCAATAAAGTGACTACTATATTTTTCTCTAATTTATTTGTTTGACTAATATTTTATGAAATATAATAAAAGTAAGTCTTTTATAAAAAAAAAATCTTTCATATTCTGAATGTTTACTTTATAAAGTTAAAAAGTAAGTTAAGAAAGTTTATATAAAATTTTTATTAAATTATAACAAAATGCATTTATCATTGCTTCAAAATCAAGCTACAATAATTACAATCGTCCCTTCGATTTATTTGCAGAGCAAAAATGTCGCTCCGCATGTGAATGAAAAACCACGACGCAACTTCACTGAGCAGCGACGCGAGAGCGAGAGTTGATAAAACATCGGGAAAACGAAGCGAGATACAAACACGTACACAAGCTCGCGCGCGCAAATCAAAGACACAAAAGAGGAAACGACGGAGGCAGAGGAGCGAGAGAGGCAATTATTCTCAAATACATAGGTGAATTCCCACTTGTCTTTGTGAAATGCGAGGCGGCGGCTCGCTGATGTGGAACGCGATCAAAGCAGTTTTCTACCCGGCTCGCGCGTGTGCGGCCTCTGTCTATATGTATGCGCTGTGCCATCGACGCCGAGGCTATTAACGAAGATGATCCTTGGTATGAGTGTCTCCCTGCCTTTCTCTCTTTATCTCTGAGAGACGTTTTTTTACGTTATAATTGTATTATAACGGAATTATGGCGTACCACTTGGGAGCTACCTCTTGCTTTCATTTCTTTAATATTATTTTGCTACGTTTTATTATTGTGACGATGCCGTGGGTTTTACTGCGAGCTTAATTTTTCAACGAGAATTTTTTAAAATAAGTATGATTGGTTTCTGATAATATAAGCTGTAAAATTAAAACAAGCTTTTTTTATTTATTATGTTATATAATAAATAAATGTCTGTTTAATATTAAATTTATTTTGCACATGAGTTAATTATTTTATTATTTAAAAGAGCTTTCTTTGTTAAATAAGAGAAAAAACATATTTTATTCACTACAATTCTAAGAAACATTTAGTTGTGATAGATGCAAAAATAGTTACAAATCAATAAAATTAATTTTAAATTAAGATAAAAAATTGTTCAAAGTTTTTAAAATTTAAATTTTAAATTAAGTTCTAGACAGCTTTGCAAAAGAAATTCATACTAAACATGGAACAAATTTCATATGTTATGAAAACATTGTGTCATGCTGTATACGCGAATGTTACCCACGCAACTGAGGGAAATTTCATTTATAAGAGATCAATAAACCGCGAGAAACCGCAAGACTATTCCCGAAACTCACGTATATACATTCTAAACAAGTTTATCTACTCTATAGAACTGTTACTTACGCTTCCATTCGTGTTAAAAGATAAATAATAGTTTACGCAAAATAGAAAATAATTTTACAAAAATATTTTGTATTAATCTATGATTATAATTAAATCAGAAAATTGATGAATTTTTCATTTATAGCGTTACAATTGTAATAATCAATATTTCATTTGAAAAGTAGTAACCAACATCCACTAATTAACAATCCAGTAAAAAAAAACTCGTTATATTTTCATTTCTATCTTGTAATTAAGCCCGACAGCGTCAAAAAGCCGCAACAACAATAATCCGCAACGCGCAGCCGTGAATATACGCAAAGAGAATTCTCAAGTTCTCCCAAAATAGCCGCATCTCTGCCCGAAATAGCGCAAAAAACTCTCTTCACCTCTCTCCATATTTTCTTTAATTTCGTATCCATATCTTCCCTCACACCACCCAAACACTCACGCACACACACACAAACTCTCAAGCTTATCGATTTCGCCAGAAGAGGAAGAAGAAGAGGGGAAAGATTAACGTGCTCGCCGACTGACAGATTCAATCTAATCGCGACCGTGCGTAAGTATACACAGCTTTCAGTCCGCTATATCCGCGCGAGCGGCAAAAATCCGAAAACGAATAGTTATATAGGCCGAGGCTCTCGCGTTAAACGTATATATACAGAGCCGCGCACGCGGCCGTGTATCGACCGCCGGCGCAACCTGTAGCATGCGTAATTTGCACCCTCAACTTTTCCTCATAAATATATATAAAAATATACGTTATTTTTATGTCTAGGTTTCCTCCGCTAAACGTGGACGTTGGCGTGCTTAAAAAAAAAGCGTGTCTCACTCGCGGTGCGGGCAAGCTGTTATACCTGCGCCCGACCGAGTCACGAAGAAAATGAATGGAGCCGCAGGTGTGTTCGTATATACGTGTGGGTCTGCGCATGGATACGGAGAATCGATAGAGCTCTTTTAGCAAAGTCCTGCGGCAAAGCTGGAACGGGGCCGGGCCACCTTTTTTTTCACCATTTTTCTGGCTCTCAGATAGAGGATCTCACTCCTGCGCAGATATTTGCGTGCCGCACGTATAGATAACGCTTTCTATTAATTCGCCGGTGTGAGGGCTCCCTTTTTTTTTCCTCCTTTTGATAAGGTTTTATGTAAAGTTTATCAGGCTTACACGCCCTGGGATATTTAATCAAATTAGTTGGCCGCCGCCCCGCCGCTGAGCTTTTGAGCGCGCGACCGGCAGCCTTTATACGGTCGGATTAATTTCTTTCCAAATCAAATTAGCTTTTGATGAATTTCGGCTGCTGCGGCCGCTTTTAGAGGCGCTGATTTTGCTTTACGATTAAGTATTTTCTGGAAGATGGAAAATAATTTGCTTTATGGATGCGAGGGTCGCTGGTGTAATGTTTGGAACGAGCTTTTTTTGGATGTTAGTCGTGCGGAAATCAAATGTAGGTATAAGAGCCTTGGGATAATATTTTCTGTTTGATAATCAGATGGACGGTGATATGAAGAGCGAGTGGAAAATTCACGTTTATAGGTTCTGTAAATAGTAAGTTTGAAAGTTTAATATAGATGACATTTCGGGTGTTCTCTGTACTTTTTCAATTACTTTTTTGGAATAATTTCCCAATGGAAATTAAAAGCCCTAGTGAAAGGTAGAAAAATGTTCAATTACAGACTAAATCATACAAAAGTTGAAAAATTTAATAAACTGTTTCCATTTTATTGAATTTTCGACATAATGAGAATCTGCAGGTTTCTATACATTTTCTTACTTATTTTATTAAGTTTTAAATTCAATACAAAATTAAGTATTTTTACAACATATTTTTGTAATTAATTTTTTAATTACATTCTAAACTAAACAAACTTTCTAGTCATGACATAAAAATATTGTATACAATATTTTACAGAACGTTATCGATAAACATATTAAGCACACAATCAATATAATCCAAAAAAAGTAAGTCAACGATTGCTTCAAGTTCAGTTTTACTTCAAGTATGCATTGCCATAATCATATACTATATTTTTCAGTCTCGGAGGTAATAATAGAAATTTTTGAGTACTCGTAATGCTATTTCCATAATACGATATGTACTGTGCTACTTTAGTCTTTAGATTTTCCGCTTTATAGGTATCGGCAAACGTGAGCATATCTACAGCGTTCTGCATGCTGAGGCTGTCTGACAGCCACTTTTCACAAACATGTTTAAGCCCATCCAGAGCGTACTTGTTGGCGGCCATTAGCAGGTCAGACGCATGCTGATCGCTGACGATTTTAGCGTTACCACAGTAAATGAATCTCACAGTTTCAAGCATAACATTATAGCTGCCGTCGGTGATATCGAGGAGCAGTTCTTGCTGCTGCCGTTGCTGTCGTTGCTGCTGCCTACCACCAGCGCCGCCGGAATTTCCGACGTTAATCTTGCCCAGCAACATAGTTTTAAACACGGAGCTGCGCAAGGCGAGTATGGCCCTGTGGGCTTTGATCTGCTTGCCTTCTACGTTTATCGTGACATCAGCAAACTGAGCATCGTTGAGGAGCGCTTCCACGTCTGTTAGCGCTTTTAACCTGTAGTCAGGTACAGACTGATAAACGGTCTTCATGCCGCCCACCTCCATATCTTTGATGTCTCTCACACTAACTTCAGCATTGATAATTATATTATCATCTGTGATCAGTTTATTGCTGGCATTCAGTAGGGTTTCTTTATCAACGAATGTGACGGTTCCATGCGGCTGGTTGGTTTTGAAAATGCTGCTGCTATTCCATATGTGACACTTCTCGCCACGATCGTTGAGAAATGAAAATTCGACCTGAGCCTCAACCGAACTTTTGGCCGTTACGTATACCAAAAAGAGTCCTACGTGTTTGCTGCCCTTTTGAGGATAAAGCTGTAGCTTCCAGCGGTAGTGATAGCTATCTCCCGACAGTCCCGACGCCGCGGACGGGAAGATCGGAGAGTAGTGAGACTGCGAATTCTCGTTTAGCCAGAGTGAGAAATTCTGGATACTCCATCGATACTGAAAGCGTAACCGCTTAACTTGCGTAACGCCAGAATCAGCAATCAGACGTTCTCCAGCATGCCTTTTACTCATTTTTGATTATCTGTTAAAATGTGAATTACTTTCACATCAAGTTTGTTTTATAGAATGAGGTTAAGTCGCAGGTTATGCTGTATGTGAAAAACTTACCCTCAAACTTATCAACAGAAGTTATATAAATGATGTTAGGTGGTTTGCTGAAGAAACTAACTTGCTCTTTTACTCCTCAATACATCCGTATGGAGTCAACGAATATAGTATCTATCTTCGTTGATGTGATTACATGATCGAAGGAAGGATGCATATAGTGCATGTGTATCGCAATGTCTGATTTGAGAAACACGGTCGAGAGCCGTTTTAATATTATTACTAGTGAGATAGAGCACGCTACGCGCGCCTCGTAATTGTGAACAGATTTTATAAGTAACCTATGCAAACTTCTTCTGTTTTTATTATCGCGATATATATTAAAGATTCGAGAATCGATATTAAACTCGAACTTCGGCTAGATATCACACGGAATTTTTATATAATGGATTATGAATAAGAAGGGCTAACTGTTTCAAGTTAATCGCACTTTTTTCCAAGTAAAAAACATAAAAATTATTGAAACTGTTTAAATTATTAACATTAGTAGTAATTATATTACAATTGATTGAAACAAATTTAGAAGAAAAACGATTGAAAATTTTTTTATTTTATTAATTTTTTATCTGTGCATTCATTTTTATCAAAAATATCAGATGACGAACGTGAGCAGAATTTCCCTCGTTTAAAAATCAATCAATAAGAGCTCGTACAAAAACTAAAAATAAAAACGAACAGTAAAACAATAAAATCAGTTTCTCCTACAAACACACTTTAACATTTCTCGCATAACCTATAACTCAATATAGATCGAAAGGTTCACGCACGTGCCTGAGCTTATGAATCATAAGACGCACAACGTATGCTACACCTCTCGATACATGAATAAACGAAAGACTCAGGGCAGTCGTTCGAGTAAATTAGAAAAACGAAATTCTAAAAGCTCTTGCATATAACATATTTCTCGAATCGACTCGGCGAACGGGGCGCGCATAAAAACATTGACGTGTACCCAATCCAAATCGCAAAAGCTCAGCCGGGGATTTCCGACAAATCAGCGACACGTTATCCCTCTGCGTACATATACAATCCGCGCGTCCTTTCTCATTAAAATTCCAACGGGACATTATTGCATTTTATTATTAAACAGCGCGGGATGGCCCTGCGTTCGAGTCTTCGTCGAACTTTGAAATTCGAATAACGTTACGATTGTCGAGATGAAAAATTCACGTCAAAAATCAGCGAGACCCGACGCGTACCGCTCGTCGAAATTCCGGTCGAACAGCTCGTATACACAAGCGCGTAGGTGTTGATTCGGCACACCTCGGTACACACACATATGCACACGCGTGTGTACATGAATACACGTGTGCAGAACTGGCAAAAGCCGCGGCAAAGCGCGCAATACCTCACCTACGTACACAAACAAAGAGAGCGCTCCAAACTCTCTCGTCGTCGCGAGAAATTCGGGAAGAGTGCAGCGGCGCGCATATACGTCACAGTGCGCGTCACGCGAGAGAAACTGAAAGAGAGAGAGAGATAGAACGCGTTGATTGATTTAATCAAATTTCTCCCTCTCCCTTTTGGCCGCGCGTTCGAATCAATTTCCCAGCCACAGAGAATTTCCGCTCGCACGCCGTGATAACCGTGTATGTATGTATACGTACATATATACAGAAGCAAGCCAAGCGTATACGCGCGAATGATTCGCTCTCCTAGGTGTATATCCGCTTGCGGCTGGATTATTAGCATTACAAAATCTCTTTGTCGCGTTAAGCGTGCACTCGATTGCGCAATTAGCGGGAGCCTGTAACGGCCAGTCGAGACTGGATTCGAACGCACGGTGCATTTGACGCTGCGCGCGAGAATGGGTTATCGTTTATCAATGGATGTAGGTACGAGCCCCGAGGAAACAATTCAGTCTGCCGGTGGGGATGATGACGTAGTGTCATTGTCAACCTGGAAGGCTGATTTGACGGGTGTTTTTGAAAGCGGTGACATAAGCTGAATGGACGAGCTAAAAATATACTCTATAACTCTTGAATTTGCGGTAATAATTGCAATGGATCGCTTTGTGAATGGATGAATGTACAGCGATACATTAGCCTTCGATTCGGTAATCATAGGGATGGTTTCTTTTATGCCCGGGCAAAAATACTTTTTACAACGTTGTATTCTTTCTTCTGACAAAACAATGATGCCTCGGCGCTTTTTGTGTAACAATTTTCATAGACTTTAATGGACGTAGTAAAATCTTTTTACTCCTGTTAGTATTTATTTCGATAAAAGGAATTGTAATAAATAGAAACATTGAAAAGGAATGCCGAGTTTAAAAGTAGTTATTTGTATGACGTGAAACGCAGTGCGCTGAAAAGGTACTTCGTAATATTACGCAATGGCGAGATTTAGCTTCCGGCTTGGTTTACCAGGTAAAGTACAGGGTGTAGGTGGGGAAAAATGCCCGAGTCACGCCGATTAGCGTCACGTTATATTAGCTAATTAGACCTGCATCCTCTACTATACCGGAATTAATTACGCCCCTACCTTCTTGCCTGTGCTCGTGTTTTACGTGCAAAAACTTTCTAAAAATGATCTCTTAAGTTTATAAATAACCATGATGTAACGTATACCTACATCCTTGTAACTTTCTCCAAAATATTTAAGCAACATTTAATCAGCTCATTATCATAGCTCAATCATTTTAACGTAAATATCCTAATATTACACCCACACTATTCTCCAAAATGGTCCATACACTCACTAAATCTCCCAGCAGAACCCCAGCAAAATAATAACAATCAAACCCAAAAATCTCGCATAAATCAAAACTCAGAATCGAACGCGTGTACTCTGAAAGCCACTATCTCCGACCGAGATAAGCGCGCCGACTCCCTATAAATACTCGCCCAGCGGCGAGCCAAGTGACGTCCACCCACTAAAATTCTAGCCGCTACCCTGAAACTTTTCCGTTTCACTTCCGCTCTTTCTCTTCCTCTCGCATAGTGTATGTCTCAGCTGACTGAAAATGACCGCACGCGGCACGTATACGCGAATAGTGGCCCACGGGGACGCGCACGGAGCTAGCATAACTTTATAGAGAGGAGAGAGGGTGGAATATGCAGCGGAATAGGGAGCAGCTTGCTCGTTTGTTATATAGTAATGAGGCGAGCGAGCTGCACCGCGTTGGAATGATAATTTCCGAGCGAGCGGGAATTCGGCTTTGATAACGATGAGCGTTACGATGTGTGATGTAGTTTTGAACGCGGGAGGGCTTTGTGTTTTGGAGTGCGGTGTGGGAAGGGTGGGGGGAGGTTGAAGTGTGGGTGGTTTATTCGGGATTTTTTGTTGGGTTTGGTTGGATTTTGCGTGATGGAAATGTGGAATACAGTTTGCAATGTCAGTTTTCGGTGAGCGATCGTTTGTATGTTCCAGCGAATATTTTGCGTTTGATATTGTTTGATATTGCTTTAGGTATTGTTTATTCGTATTTACGTATATTTCGGTTTAATTTACTAAATGTTATTAAATTTATTATTATTAATTATTAAGTATTAATCGTAAATCTGTATCTGATTTTAATGTAATTTTTCAATCTTTGATAAACAAATGTATATTAATGTAAATATTTGTCTTCCTAATATTGTGTTATATTACATTTGTAATTATCATGAAAAAATTAAAATTTTCTAATATAGGTTATATTAGGAATTCTATAACAAATTAAATATATATTTATATATTATATATATTTTCATATATTCATACATTGATTATGCATGACGGTGCATATTACGTCTGACTATACAATGTCCTGTTCTACTTAAATAAGTGCAGGCGACTACGAGTATATGATTTATTCTTTATTCATAAATATACTACTATTATTTGTTTAAAAGCTTTCAAACTTTAGAGTGTATTAGAAAATACCTATAAATACATTACTTACAGGTAACTCGTATAGCTTTTGACAGCATGTTTAATCTCGTCTAAAAGCAGTTACGTCACGTA
>JAPYZA010000210.1:0-34928 GCA_030522685.1 Eupelmus azureus | reverse complement strand
CGGAAAAGCGCCGCCATCATCCCCCGTCCCATATTTTGATTCCACAAACCATTTCCACCGGCAAATTAAACTCCCCTCCAGCGCGCGAATGAAAAAGCTCTTCCACCCCCCGTAAGACGACCCAAGCTCCCTTTTCCACCCATCGACACAGCCGTGTCCTGCCTCTCTCCAACCCCAACCGGCTCAAAAGAAAAAACACGAAACGAACGAGACACGAAGAATTAGAGCGCCATGCCTCTTGCTTGCGCGCCTGTAGGGGAAGCGCGTCGGGCTGCGCGCGTGCACGCTCGGAAAAGCGTGTATGTGCAGCGGAGAAAAGCCGGCCGCCTGCAGGGGGGGTCATCGACCCCACGGCGCGTGGCCTCAAACTCTCCGGGGGATATAAGCCGGCGCGCGCGATGACGTAACGACCACGACGACTTCCATGAGGGGGGTTCTCTGCCCGCTGGAAAAGTTGCCGCTGCTGCTGCTGCACACGCACGCGGCACGCATAGGCCGTATGGAAATCGATGCGCGTCTGTTGTGCGCGCCGGTTAGCTCTCCGTCTCTCTCTCTTGCTGTGTACAGCATGTGCGTATGCACGCACAGGGGATAGGTTAGTGCCGGCGCAGCGAAGGACTGGCGCGGTTGCCTGCGACCGAGCTCTCTCTCAGTCTGTTGTGCTCCTCTCGGCTCTGTGTATATATTGTAGATATAGCGGTCGTGTCTACGTTGGTGTTGTAGGAGTGAGTTTGGGTGTGGATATAGGAGTGCGGCTGAGGATTTCCGGTGTTTCGAGGATGAATCTGCTGGAGATCGCAAGGTTTTTCGAGGAGGAGTTTGAAGGTATGGGAGAGTTGATGTTGTGCGTGCGCAGCTGTGGAAGTGGAGCTGTTGTGGGGGGATTTAAAGAGACGCGTATAGTGGCGGTTTGCTGTGACGTTTCGTTGGTGGATTTTGGAGTGTTTCTATATTTTGGTTGTAATTGTAATTGCGCATGGTTGGTTGTTGTCGATGAGTTTGGAATTAATTTTTACAGTTTGAGGGTAGCAGAATTTTGGAGCAGCTGATGCTTTTTTTTATTGTTTTTAGAGTATTTGTTGATTGAAAAAAATATTACGTAAGTTTGAAATGTTGTATTAGTTTAAAGAAACATTTATTAAGATTTTTGACTATCAAAAAATATATATTTCAATATAAGCAAATTCAGGAAGTAGTCATATTTGAACGAAACTTTTTAATTGTATCATCCGCACCTAAAAGATCAATTCAAATTAGTTATAAAATTTCATTTGATTACTATATTTTTAGTCTTGGCTTTACAAAAATAGCTTTAATAACTTGTTAAAAATTCACGACAAAATCTATGGTACTGAGTTCTAAAATAATGGTATCCACACCTGGCTATTTATTCTATTAATAACAAATCTATAAATTCTTTTAAGTTTAAACTCGTCCCGTAACTATCAAACCAGCACTTACGCACTAAGATCCAACATTCCCAACTTCCGGATTATTCAAACATTAACCAATCCTTATTCCAACATTATCGATCGACACTCGCACTAGATCAGATTACAACGTACATCCACACCAGAGTCAAACTTAGCCAATCCAACTTTAGAAAAAAAATCATTATCCTCCCGCATCTCTCAACGCATCTGCATATTTTAACGCGTGAATCGTGCCGGCTTGGGAGAGCAAGTATATAATACAGGGCCAGGCATCGGATTAACGAAAAGCGCGCAGGCTCGCACATACACACATAGCGAGGGAGCATCACGAGTGAAAAGGTCGCTTCTTCACGGATAGCCTGATTAATTATTTCCCCGGCAATTTTCCTCCCTTTTCTCCGTGCGTCTTTCTCTCTGGCTTCTTCATCCGCGCCTAATTCAGCCTGCGCCGAGCTCGCTCCTGTATTCTTATCTCTCTCGTTTCCGCGTGGGTCTCGATTCGGGGGTGTGCCGGCAGAAAGTAAAACGGAAAATTTAATGTAGCGATGTGTAATTTTGATCGATGCTGTTAAAGTATACTAGTCACTCCCCTACCTCTCCTGCCTAAATATTGCATCGAAGAACCTGGCCGTCTTACCACTAATTAACAATAAACAATCTCGAAACATAAAAATAAGCCACTCAACAACGCGCCACCCTCCCAGCAAATCATCCAAGAAAAAAAAAGCGCCACTCGATTTATCACATTTCCTTCTACTTTTTTTTTCACGAAACCCCGAAGCCTCGCGCACAAATAAGCGTGCTCGATAAAGTGGAGCCCTTCTCCCCCACCCCCTCGCGCTCTCTCGCCCCTATCTCTCCATCTTTCTCCCTCGCTCGCGCGCCCGTAGTAATAGTCGAGAGGGTCGCTCGCGCCGTCGAAGGAAAAGTTCTCTCTCTCTCTCTTTCTCTGTCGAGTGTGCGGACGTGAGCGAGAGAAAAGGCAGGAATTACCGCGCGGCGCTGGCCGCACACGCGCGCGACGACGAAAGTCAAGTTGCCGCGCGGCGCTGAGTATACTTGTGTCGCTGCGCGCGAGCGAGCGCGATGCGTTCGAGCGATGCATAGGCTGGAGAATGAGAGTTTGAGAGGCTGCGGGAGGGTGAGAGAGAGAGAGAGGAATCTCATTAGGCTGGATTATCCGCGCTTTCGGCGCGGGGGTGGCTCTTGGAGGTCAGGTGCCGATCTCGGAGAGAATTTTGGGGAGTCTGAAAAGAGTGGAGGGCTTAAAGGTGAGATGAGAGAATGGCTTTTTGGATGCGCGAGGGATGAGCGTTTAGTAGAGATTTTAATGAGTGTAGGTTGTTGTAGAGTGATTAGGCTTGAGGGCGGTGTTAAAAAAGTTTTTGTTTGTATGCAATTTTGTTTATACGGGTGATTAAGTAATGATGAAGGTTTCTACTGAAAGTTTTGAAGTATGTTTTATATTACAAAAAATTCTTAATGCTTGCGAATGCAAATTTCAAGTAATGTATACAAAATTGTTTAGTAAATGATTAGGTAGAATAAAATCAATCAATCAATCAGATAGCTACTAATTATGTAATAAAATTAAAATTATCTTTAGGATATTAAATTTTCATTTTCTTGTGCCTACAGCAAAACTGACTGTCGTAAATTGATAGTCATTCGAAATTTTCACTATATCATAGTTTTTAAATAATTAGATTCATAACGTATTTTCTATTTGAATAAAGTTAATTATAAATAATAACTAAAAGCTAATAGTAAATATAAGATACGAAGTATTTACATTTTTTACAGTTTTAATTCAATCTATTATCTAGTAAAAAACTTAAAAAATATTTTGCAATTGATACTTGAAGCTCTAAACCAAGCTTATCGCCATGATCAAAGATCCTTGAATATCTCATTTGCAGCTAAAATTAAAATTTAATTATATAGCAGTAATTGCACATTATTATGTAGTATTATAAATAGGTAATATTGTACTTCATTATTTGATGAAATTGATAAGTAAATAAATACATATAATGAATTTATCAAACAATTTTATATTAATTTTCTCTTTAATGTGAATACATTATCTATATGAAAAGATTAAAATATCAATTACTTGTAAAAGAATAAAACTTGATTTTGCCAATATAACTATATAATTCGATTCACCCAAAAATTTCACCATCAAACACCCAAAACAAAAATCGTCCTCGCCGGAGAAAGTACACCAGCATTCGCAACTACCTCTCAGCAAAGCGAAAATAAAAATTTTCGGCGCGAGATCGCGAAAATCGCTCTTGGAATGCATAAATAAATCGCGAGAGCGCGCGCTAAAACAAACAACTTCGATTCGAGAGCCGGCTTCGCTTGGCGCTCAAAGCACTGGAAAACTTTGAACTAGCTCCTCACGGAGGAGCGTGCGCGAGAGCTAGAGAAAAAAAAGGTGTATTTCGAGCGTCTGTAAGAAACCGCATCGAAAGGGGGAGAGCAGTGGATTTCTGCGTGCAAACGAAAGTTGCGAGCGCGCGGGAATGCGGCGTTGGTAGTTTTCATTGTACGCAACAGCGCTGGAATGTTGGAAATTGTAAAATTGTTCTAGAGGCTATTTATCAAGTGTTCGCGAGGTAATTTATAGGATAATTGATAGTATAGTCGGGGTAATTGTCGCGGTAAATCAATCTTCGCCTATAACCAGTAATTGTGCAGAATCTATTCACAAATTCAAAACTAGCAGCCGAGCGCCGCACGACTCGTCGGTGAAGTTGACTAGATTTTTCAAATTTTCATTAATCATCATCCCCCTCTTTTTCTCTCCCTAGGCACCATATTTTATCTATGTACGTACTACAGGGAGAATCATCACGCGGGGATGACATTTCTTTTACACAACTAGTCCCTTCTCCTAGCCAAAAGAGAGCTACGAAGAGGTGGCAAGCGAACTGCATGCTCGAGCACGGAACTGCCGCTGCACTCGCCCGGGGGCTCTTTAATCGATACGGCGAGCTAGCTCGCTGGCTAGCTTATACCTGCGTAATTGCAGCCCCCCCCCCCTCCTCTTCCTCATCTATGGGAGAGTATAAACCCCGAGCGGGAGAGAAGGATGAGGATGTTCGTAAGGTAGATGGGTGTTATAGTTTAAGGAGGGATGATTGTTCAAAGGTGCTTTGATGATTTGCGAAATGAAGTTCGTTTGGTGCTATAGTTCTGTAGGGAATTAATGGGTTTTTCTTTCTGGATAGAGTAAGGATTACTTTGAAAATACTTTTAGTGCTTTCTAGATTTAATAATTAATTATTTTTCCTTAGGCCATATAGCTGCTCCTATACCTTTTTCACCTTCAGACGAATTCTTTTAATTTTCGCTGAAATACCCTGTAAAATAGAAAGCAGCCAGCAGAAGCTTACAAATTCGAAAGCACGAAAATTTCGTGCAAATCAGATGTAAAAAGATCTCGTGCAGATTAGATAGGGGGTCAGGACTCGTATAGCGGTTATGTATACGAATCGAGATCCGAATGCTAGCGAGCGCTTCTTCTGTATTTGCGGGAACTCGTTCGCTATATTAGGACTCGCGTAAAACAGCTTCTTTGCTATTCACTGTTTCTTGGCGCAGAGTTTACGGCTGGTTCTAATTTTTTTTACGTTTTTTTATTAGTCAAGATTAGAAAGTTGACCTAATTAATGGTTTTGATGTCAATGTTATATAAGAAAAATTTATCTGTTTGTAAATTTAAATGAAGGAACGGGTTTATATTTTAAATTTTTTATATGAAAGGCATTTTCTAAACATAAAGACTTAATATGTATAGGATTTTAATGAAAGCACGAACAGCTGCGAAAGCTTCGTACAGTTTAGAGCTTTGCAATATTAGCGAGAAACTAAACTGCTGGTTTAATATTGGATTAAAATTATTAGACTGGCATTGATTGGATTTTCCATTGTATTATCCTTATGGAAATATTATTATTATTATTTGTAAAGAAATTAAAAATGAAATAAATAGATTTGATCGTACTAACATTAATGCCCGTTAAAGTGAAATGGATTAGTATATTAATATTCAAACTATGCATTTAGCTAAAAGTATATAAATTTAGTTTTTTGTATTCACTTATTTTAAAAAAAGGAATTTAAAAAAATAGCAATAAAAATAATTTAAAACAAGTCTCGTCAGCATCCACTTAGGCAAATAGCCTGCTCTTCTGCGACTAATTTTCCATGAGAATGCTCTCAGAACTGAGCCGACTGATTAAAAATTTGCCTAAAATTTACCCAAGATCTTCCCAAGTAGTCTGGGCCTAATCGGGTTTCGTCTAACGACCATCGTCACGCAAATCGACGACTAAATGAGCGAGACGGGAAAACTGCGAATGCGATGAGACTAGAGCGCATCTGTGAGAAGTATTTTAGGTGGTAACGTTCGCAAATTGTCGCTGCTAATAATTTATTGTATTAATAGTTAATTTTTATAATTGTCGCGTCGCTGATAAAATAGTTTTATTTTTTATTATATAGTCAAAATGGACAAAAAATTTTGAAAATGGAAGTTTTATACAAGGACTAAAGTTTTAAACAATACGAAAATGAATACAATATTAATGTATAAATAAAATAGCATTAGAATTCAGTGGAAAGATATTGAATATTTATCGCTGAGAATTATTTACTAAAAATCAATAAGCAATACAGCAGTATAAGCACTTCTCTGTGAAGTTTTAGCATAAACGGGAAAACTCATATCGGTTATTTAGATGCATTCAAAGATAAATATTTTATTACGTCTGTTATTTATTTCACATTTTTTACATTAAATTAATAATTTTCAAATCGTAGATTTATCTTAACTGCTAATCTGCGTCAAAAGCCTATTTTTCATGCGAGGAAAATCATTTATTGTGAGGTGAAAGTTACCACATTAACTTCCACGTTAAAAGCCCGTCTTCAAAACGTCCAATTCCAAAAGACATTTGCAAACGCACAGAAAACAACTAATTAAAATACCGCCGCGTCTAAACACACCCAATCTTCAAAACCATTTAAACCCACTCATTCTCCAAAAAACGCTTCCTTCACAACCAACAGCCAACCCAACCCACGCATCAAACCCAACGAGCCATCCTCTAAACAACCAAAACGCTCATTTCCCAGCAAAACTCCGAGCGCTGCTCCAAATTAAAAGCGCCCTGCGCGCAACCCCCACCCGTCCCAACAATATAAGTCACTGACCCTCCCCACTGCCCCCCCCCCCCTCAGCCCCCGCGCTGCAACTGCTCTCGGCTCTCTCGGTGCAGTCCCGCGAAATTCAAATTCGCGAAAGTCCGCCCGAGCGTGCCCGGACTTCCGCATAAAAACATCCGACGCGCGCGCTCGTAGACGACGACGGGGGTTCAACGACTGTCGCATTTTTCCGTCTCGCCTCGAGCCGTGCGCATCTCTCCTGCTTTTATCCTTCCTGCGCCGGCCTGCTTGCGTCGAGCTCCGTTTTGGAGCAGAGAGCGAGTATATAGTGATTTAACGAGAGGTTCGAGTTCGTGAGCTAGCGGACGATGGCGACTGTGAGGAGGGCCAGGTTCCCCGCGAGGCGCCGATTCGGTGAGTTTTGCTCCGGGTTTGAGTTTGGATTGAGGGACCTGACGTTTGCCGGGTTGCGCTGGTGACGATTTAAAGCTCGATTGTTTTCTAGGTTTGATGATGGTTTTTTAAACCTTGTGGGATTTTTTTTATTGTGGGCGGCGGTTTGTAAGCGATTGCTTTTAATTTAATTTTTTTTGTTGAAAGAGTTGGTAATATTGATTTTATAAACAATTGGGTTTATGGATAATTACTATGAAGTATTTGTACTTGGAAAAGTTTTTGGTTAAGTATGTTTTAATTATTGAGCAATATTATTTATTGCGACAAGCAGTTTAAATATTGCGACATTTATTCTTCGATGCCAGCAAATTTGCTGAAATATTTTTCATTTATACGTTGCGCATCAGAGTCCCCTTAAAAAGACTAGCCTCCTGTTTTCAATCCATACCCCGAATCGCCAGTAATGCAGCCTCGCTGCTCAAATCCAAGAAAAATATCAGGAATTAAAAAAAATGCAAAACAACCTCGAAACCATCTTCCCCACTTATATAAACCAATAACCCCAACATACCCACAAACTACATTTATTCAACTCTCAATATAACCATAAAAAAAAACGCCCCCAACTGACACACCTCACTAACCCGTCACATCATTCTTTCTCAATCCACAGGCAAATCCCCGTTCTTCCCGAGCCTCGACGAGACCGGCAGCAACCTCCTCGAGGAGCCCAACTCGGCGGGCCAGCTTGACGGCGTGGGCGTCGGCGTGGGTGTCGGCGTGGGCGTCGGCGTCGGCGTCGGCGGTGGCGTGATGACGGCGCCCCAAACAGCGCCGCTCTCCTCGCCGAGCCGCAGCAGTCCCCACAGCCAGGGCAGCGAGACCGGCGAGCGATTCTCGAGGAAGGTCTTCGTTGGCGGCCTGCCGCCCGACATCGACGAGGGTGAGTAGGAGGATGGCTTGTTTTTTATTTGAGTTTTGATTTCTGATGCGTTTGGATTTTATGAGGTTTGAGGAGTGTAGTTGTAGTTCGGTTGAGTTTGACAATTTTTGGATGAATAAATAATGTTTAACTTTGAAAATCAAACGTTCTAAATAATCTTTGGTCCGAACAGATGAGATCACAGCGAGTTTCCGACGCTTCGGCCCGCTGGTCGTCGACTGGCCACACAAAGCTGAAAGCAAATCGTACTTTCCACCCAAGGGATACGCTTTCCTACTTTTCCAGGTAACAAGCGAAAACCCAGCCCCCAAACCCCAACCAAAAACCAAAAATCCCACTAAAACCCATCTAACTATCCACTCTAGGACGAGGGCTCGGTGCAACAGCTGATCGACGCCTGCATCCAGGACGACGACAAGCTGTACCTCTGCGTCTCGTCGCCCACCATCAAGGACAAGCCCGTCCAGATTCGGCCCTGGCGCCTGAGCGACGCGGACTTCGTGCTCGACGCCTCGATGCCCCTGGATCCCCGCAAGACCGTCTTCGTGGGTGGCGTGCCACGACCCCTTAAGGCAGTTGAGCTCGCTATGATTATGGACCGGCTCTACGGAGGCGTCTGCTACGCGGGCATCGACACCGACCCGGAGCTTAAATATCCCAAGGGCGCGGGCAGGGTCGCTTTTAGCAATCAGCAGAGCTACATTGCCGCGATATCGGCGAGATTCGTCCAGCTCCAGCACAGCGATATCGACAAGAGGGTGAGTGTTTTTTTTTTAATTCTTATGTGAACGTTTATTACGTTACGTTTTTGAAGGCTTATAATTGAACGTTTGAGTATGTGTATTAGTAGAGCGCTAATGTGATACCCGGTAATTTCCAGGTCGAGGTCAAGCCGTACGTTCTAGACGATCAAATGTGCGACGAGTGCCAGGGCCAGCGCTGCGGCGGCAAATTCGCTCCCTTCTTCTGCGCCAACGTCACTTGTCTGCAGGTACGCATATATACACACGCGCCTCTTGCGCAATTCGACGGCCGCGCTTGCTCTGCGCCGTTTTTGTAATTTAAAGTTTCCATTTGCCAATTCGTCTCGGATTGGCATCGATATCTTAACTTATATAAAAAATACAAAAAAATCTGCATGTAGAAAAGTGAAAACTAATAGAAAGTTGTTATCCTAGTACTACTGCGAGCACTGCTGGGCGACGATCCACTCGCGGCCAGGACGCGAGTTCCACAAGCCGCTGGTGAAGGAGGGCGCGGACCGGCCGCGCGCCGTGCCCTTCCGTTGGTGTTAACCCCAGCCGCAGTCGCTGCACCAGTCGCAGCCATCGTCGCATCACCAGCGTCGCCGTCGTCCCTGAGCTGCTCTCGTCGCCCCCACTGCGCCCGTGCGCGCGCGCGCTAGCGCGCTATACCCACAGGCGCGCCCGGCGTCCTCAACCACATGGGAGCCCAACCAGAAGAGAGAACCCCAAGATAGAAGAGAACTTCTACAATGCTAACGAAAAAGAAAATTTTTATTCCTAATTCTACTACTCCACTAATTGCTACGTACACCCGCAGTACACACATTCACACACGCGCGCACGCGCACGCATAAAGTAACATCTCTCTCGCACACGCGCGACAACGTGCTGTGTGCGCTTTGTTTGTTGCCCTGCGTTTTTTCGATGGTAAGAAGACGGAGATTGTGGCAAGATGACGAACCAAGTGCGTTGCGAGTCGTTTTTTCTTGTTCCGATGAGCGTTGAAGTATGACGACGACACGAACGCGTAATAATCCAAGTATAGGAAAAAAAATCCACGCTTCTAACTACCGCCTGTGTGTGTGTGTTGTTTAGAAAAAAAAAATATGAGCCAACATTTTTCTCTGTATCACACAGTTTCTCTAATAGCACCTAAGGATTCTTCATTAACTACGTTTTAAGTAAAAAAAAGTAATTGATAACAAGCAACAACAGAATAGACATACACATACATCCGTACACACAAACGCAAAAATCCCCCTCTAAACCACAAAGATACACACACTACTTATCCGTAGGTAAATATCGTTATTAATTGTAATGCAACGCGTGCGTGTTCTATATTATATATATCGAATAAGGGGAGGATAATTGTGCGTGACGCGAAGAGCCGCAACTATGACGTTCGATCCATCTCTCGAATTGTATCTACAACTATTACGTACGCTCGTTTGTTTTTCGTCACTCTCGATATACATAGATAATTAAATGTAAGCCCTTCGTTACCCGTTTTCTTTTTTTTTTCGCTTTTTTGCTGGTTCGTTCAGGAAGTTCAGGCGTGTCACTGCCTCGCGATTTCGCATATGAACCTCGCCGACGAAATCGTGTGAACTGCCTTTATATTTCTAGTTTATTCGAGCGATTTTTACCTACTTTTTTGCTGAAGACACGTAACGAGCATGTGAAATCTTAACAAAGTTTTGAAAATGTATTTTGTGTTGCGCTTTCGGCGGCGAGTCGACTTGTGATGTACCTGAACATGAATTTCGTTTTCTTTTTTTAACTATGGTGGAATTCGATTTTTTGAGGCTTTCTTTTGTATACCGTAAAATCTATGAAATGTAAGCGTTTATTCTAAAGATTAAAATATATTCGATTTTCGCGCGCAAGCACACGCGTACACGAAAAGACAATAAAAAAAACTCACTCTTCGTTATGAGATGAAAAATCTTGTGCCTATAAAATCGGCGCGCGAATATAATATAAAATGAATTGATTTGCTTGTTTTGTAATCTTCTGATTTATATTGAAGTCTTATACTTTTCTTAAAGTTGTACGAGCGATATTTATTTATAATTGAATGTTGTTTCTATTGTACATTATTATTATTAAAGAAAATTCAATAATTAAATAAATGATTTAAAGTTTTATATTGAAATTATAAAGTGAATTATAATGTTTTTTATTTCGTGAAATTTAAGTAAACGTTCATACAAATATACACAGATTATAATGGTTTTAAAAATTTCTAGTCATTGCTTGATCTAATATTTTATACTTTAATTACAATTATCTTACAAAAATATCTAAAATTTTTATTATTAATCATAGTTTATGGATTTTTTAAAAATAATTTAAAATTTTCTCTTATGTTAAATTTTTTTTAAGTGAATTTGTACAGAATTAAAAAAATCATCTTAAAACTAGTGTTTTATATATTCTAAATAAAAATATCAAGATTTGCATGAATATACACATAGATGAATTGTATGAGCACTTAAAATCATAAAATTATAGAATAACCTTAACATAACATACACATCAATATAAATTTATAAGATTCAAAGGTTATACAACAAGTAACGCAATATCGCAATAATTCTTCTGGCCTTGTCAATCCGTATTTTTACACTGTTTTGAATTGATAAATTAAAGCTTCGTAAAGTCGAAAAGCCACCGAACGACCGAATCAGCATAATTTTTGCATAACGTAAGATGGAAAGAGGAAGAAACGTAAGCTAACCCTTAAATTAGCAAGATTGAGAGAGAAAGAGAGAATCGGAAAAGTGCGATGAGTAGCTCACCCCTCCTCGTGTAAATAAATCTAGGAAAAAAGGAAAGAATCGAAATCCCTCAAACAATTTGCTATATCTGCCTGCGCGCCGGCAGCGCTCGATATTTTTTCTTCTTTTTCTTGTAGGGAAAGAAAGGAAAGTAGTCTTTTTGCTCCCTTATCATAACAAACACTTAAATAACACACACTTCACGATTTCTTATCTCGGTGTATATAATCAAACGAAAAAAAGCAGTTAATAAGTATACAAATTAATGCAATCGTGTAGTTCAAATTGAGAGAAGTATCGAGATGTTGTGTGTGTAAAAAAAAATAAGAAAGAATAGAAAAAAAAACTGGAATGTTATACCGCGGCGTAGCTCACGATGCAAATGTAAGCGCAAATCAACGGAGAGCGACGACGATGAAATGTCTTTTTGTTTTTTCCATGATGTATGTAATTGTGTATATCGTAGACGCCCAGATGCGTTTAATAGAAAGGACAGATTAGTAATATCTATAAAATATTTATATTTATGTAATTGAAAACAAGTATATTGTTAATATATGCTTAATAAAGCAAACAATATATTAATAGTATATGGAGAAAATCATATAAATATAAATATATATTACTAATTTACAGGAAGAAAAACCAAATGTGAGAAGAGATAGTTTCGCGTATCTTCCCGCGACTCGACGTTTTTAATCTAAATGCACACACACCAAACACTTATAAAGTTACAGAGACATACGCAAAAACACACTTGAGTATTTAAAAGTATATAAAGTACCTACACAATAACACGCAGAATAATAATGATAAATAATGATAATATTCTTAATAATTACTAATAATAAACAAAGCAAGTAACGAGCGTTTGAATGAATTTTCTCGACGGAAAAATAAACAGAATAATCGTACATAATTGTAATCCGAATATTTTTAAGAATAGACAGTCTCGGCGGTGAGACAGTTTTTTTATTTTTATATCGATTTTTCGAATTTATTATGATACTTTATTTTTTTTTAATAAAACAAGCAAAATGAAAGAAACAAAACACATAAAAACAAGTAGGTGATGTAACAAAAAAATAGTTAGAGAAGAAGAGTCGAACGCGAGAGAAGAAGATGGAAGTAGATAAAGCGATTGGCGGAGCGAAAGAATCACAAGTAGTTGAGAAATCGCAATTAAAAGTGGAAAAAGCTGATTTTGCCGTCGAAAATTGAAGCGCTACTATACGCAAAGATGATGGAAAGAATCGAATTAGTGAAAATTAAAACAACGTACTTGATGGACATAACAAAAGAAAGAAACCCAACAAATTCATAACAAGAAAAAAGAGAATGATGAAGGAAATAAAAAAAGGAAGAAAAAGTAATCTCCACATCTATATATATATATATATAAATATACATACATATATATATATATTTATTTTTTTGGTCTCCTTTTTGTATATATAACTTGCCGCCGTAGGATTTAGGTGGCATTTAGGTGAATCGCGCGAAAGTCGGCCGATCGATCGATCTCTTTGAAGATTCAGAAAGAAAATACGAACATTACTGAAAAATAAATAAAAATAAACCTTAGCTGAATTGAAATGATGATAAATTAATTAAAATAAAATAAATGGAACATGAAGAAACAGCGAAAAATGAGTGTCGAGAATATAGAAGACGCGCAAATTTTCTCTCATTCGTTAGATGACGCAACTTCAAAAAAGTGTATAAGAAGAAATAAGAAAAAACGACCAATAATAAATCTATTGCTAAATACAGATATTTCGTTGTGCTCGTACGAATATCTAAGAATTTCATGAATTTGAAGCAAAAACAAATTTATAGAAGAATACATCTGAAACAAAAACTAAACGAGCATTAGTTAGTGCAATTTAAAAAAAGGCGAAAGAGCGCAGAGATGGAAATGCGCCATTAGGGCCTTATTAAAAAGAAGAAAATTTAATAAAAAATAAATAATTAGAGAAGTTGTGCAAATAATCATTAAAGGACGCAATTTGCCGAGATTCTCGATCTCTTCGCTACTAAGTGAGAAAATTACGGAGCAGAAAGAGAGAGAAAGAAAAGGGACGAACGCGCACGCCGCACGCAGTCAAATTTATAAATACAAAAAAATACATGAATATACATATTATAATATGTAAAATATAAATATAAAGGCAATTCTTACGAGTAGGCGTGATTCTGCGCGCATTCTTTGTTCTTTGAATTGATTTTTACTTCTCTTAAATTTAAATAAAGCAAATATATACTAATAAACGCTCGAAAGAACGAAAATTTAAGATTGAACGCCACACAAGAATATACACGCTATGTACACGATTTCCACGAGAAAACAGCTGATGTAATTCAACGTTTAAAAGTTCTGAATGTATAAACGTATGTGTACATTATGAATATGCATATATGTACATGTATATTATATATATATATAATATGTATATATAATATATATGTATAAAAAATGCGTAAGGCACTTCAATAATCGATCGATTATAATAGTAGCAAAAAAAAAGTTTACGTAGGTACCAATTCTCCTAAATCAGTCGATAATTTATATACATATTAAATATATATATAGAGAGTAGCGTTATTTCATTACCTGAATAACCGGCGATGGACCGGCGATTAAAAACCTTTTTCTATATAATATAGGTGAAAAATTTTTCTAATTTTTTGATGCGGACGCGACACGATCGGTCGATAATAATAATAAATACTAATAATAACGAATAATGATAAAATATAAGGAAATAGTTGCTATCCGTTCTACTCTCTACACGTATGTATGAACATGCGCGATTATGCACTTGCATCTAGTTTTTCTTTTTTGAGGACACAATTACATAACAGATAGACGCAATTACACACACGTTCAGACGCTTGAATTGAAAAATAATGCTAGAATTTCTGACCTGTCACGGTATTACTTTTGAATTTGTTTGTCAAACACTTTAAAAACATATTTTTCTAAAATATTCTACATGAATGTATTAGTCCTAAGTATGGTTCCCAACAGAAATTACTTATCTTAATATCAATAAAATAATATCACTCTGTTATTTCAATTAAATATACATACGTATGTATATATTTTGTGCGTTTCTTCGCAGATTCTAAAAGTATAGACAAACTTTTCAAAAGTAATCATCGTCCGCACAAAAATCGCAAGAAATATGAAAGAAAAACAACTTTTATTCGTCCAATCGTGTGAAAATTCTATGCTTTTTCACGTTAAAGAAGCGCTATTTTAAGAAACGAAATCTTAAAACTTTGATTGAATTTTGTCGAAGAAAGATATGAGTGCATGAGTACTCATAGTTTTCAAGTATCGATATTTACATCTACAATTTCTCTCGCGTGTTTTCGTCTTTTCGAAAAAACTGTTCGATATACAACTACTCTCGAAAATCTTTCGCAAAGAATCATGAAATGAACAATAAGCGACGGAATTTCGAACATATCAGAAGGAATTTAGTTAAATAGTTAAAAAAAAGACGTTAAAGTTAAAAGAGATCAGCCGAAATCTACAAACAAGTCTAAAAAAATTAACGAGCTTCAACGCTAAAAAAATATAATGGCAAAGATTCTTCGAAGAGAAGTTGATACATGAAAGGTTAAATAGACGAGAAAAATCAAAGAAAATGGATACACTAAGAAAAGAAAATAAACATCATGCCCCTCTTTCGCGCGTAAAAAGAAGAAAGAAAATTGATAGTTTTAACAAAAAGTAATGTGTTAAGTGTACAAATTTTTTATTTCTTTTATAATACGTATAATAAAGCATAATGTATTGAATATTGTAAACGAGATGATAAAATTGCGTGCATAACTTTACGATCTGAGAAGAAAAGCAACCTATAATTGTGCGTATTATTATATATGATTTATTATAGATAAAATGCGAATTTCGTCGGTATGCAATTGTATTTGTTTATACATACGATCATTGTTATATAATTATACGTAAATTTGGGAAAAATGTATATACCATTATATATTATAGCATACGATTACTTTAGTAAAAAGCTGACTATAACTAAGCTGAAACTGCTGGTTGGAGAGTTGCTAGCTACTTATTGTCTGGTAAAATCTGTTAAAAGAAAGTTTCATCAATGGTCCGTTTTCTACTACGGTATATACATACGATTATGCAAATAAATATATAATTATATATAAATATTTTTCTCGAAACTGTTATCTTTTTTTCGGGGCTCTATACGATTATATATAAATATACGCTCGATATATTTGTATATATTTTTATACATGCGTATTTTCTTTATGACCCCCAAGATGAAACTAATAAACAATTGATAATAATCGAACGAGAATATAAAAGTCGCATGTTTTCTATACGAAAAAGGCGCGCGTAAACTTTCTTAAAGAGATACTATGAAAGAATTGGAACATCATTTGAAGAAAAGATGATAATGATCGATGGAAGGACGAGCAAAGACGCGAGAAAAATGAGAAGATACTGAAATACGATTTCAAGTGTACCCAACAAAAATAAAAAATAAAATGGCAGATACGATGGACAAAGTACAGAAAATTTGAGAGAGAAAGGATAGATTATAACTAAAGCTTAAAGAATAATATAACAAAGCAAAAATTGTAGTCATTTAAACGATAGATTTGTATTTTTCAGTGTTGAGAAGTTTTTTATACCGCTGTTATATTCTTATCTAACATCTTAGGTTTTTCGAACTGTGGATGCGACTGCTTGTATGCGCGAGTGATAGACTATATTGAGCGTTAGACTAATAGAACGGGCGCGAGGTGAAAAACATTACATTGGCGAAATCACGTCAAGACGTATTTGTTTTGGCAAGTAGAAATGTCCCCGAAATTCTCCATCTGAATGCACACATACACGCATGCACTTACTCACGATAATGCGACCACTTTTCACGTTCTATTTTTTGCTACTTTTATTTGATTTATTGGTATTTTTATGTGGAAAGTGAGTGGTTTTATCTCTTGTGAAGCGACTAAATTTAATTTTAAGTGAGCGATGCAAACAATGCAATTTTCTAGCTTTTATATGTTTTTACACGAAATTTACACTTTTTATTTTTATAATTTGTGTGAAAAATTGTGTTTTGAAATCTTGTAAGATTTTTTGCTTTTTTATACCGTAAAAAGTGTATAACACTATAACTAAGTTTAATACTTGCAAATCATCATTTGGATGTTTTGATAAACTTTTTTTAGAGGTAGCTTTAAATGTTGGCAAATATCATCAACATGTAATATAATTTCTACTAGAAAAATTTATGTAAATTAAAAATGTACTTTTTATAGTTAAAATTTTAAGGAATAGTCGTTCTCAAGTGATAAAGCAGTCTCAATTCACTAAGAAAACATTAATTAAAAATTAAGAATGAAAGAGTAGGGTACTATCTATTCGATTATTTGGTAATTGTGCTAAAGGTCAAAGGAAAAATATCGAAGTGATGCGTACGTGCCGTGCGTACTTCCTACATAAAATCTGAATCCTTATTATCTTTTATTATATAATTTTACATATGCACATAACATTTTAATTTCCTTTTTTGCTGCTCTAATTATTATTGAGTTTTTTACTAGATCGATTAACGAAGAACCGCGAATTTATATATTACTATTATTATATTATTAATATTATAGATACGAAATCGTGTTTTTTTTTTTTTTGCTTGCGACAGATAAAATGATTTTTATTTTTTTATATAAAGTTATTATTGAATGAATATATTAATTATAATAATTGAATTATTAACAATATTGATTATTTTAGTATTGTCAATTCAATTGAATTTATAAAATGAATCATCGCAATTAATGCGCATTGATATGATTTTTACACATTTAATTGCTTAATTACATCAGTTAAGCCCATGAATAATTTGTATAAAGTATATTTTACTTGGTCTTAATTTTACGTGAAACTCCTAGTGATTATGTAAAACAGATGAAACTTTGATATATTTTTTCCTACGTCTCCTTATATTTTTTGTGTCTTTGTTTTATTATATTTTTTTATATAAATAATATATAAATATATATTGTATTTTGTAAGTTTGTAAACAAGAATGCGATCGAAACAAAAGTCTCGGTACTTTCACTAGCGATCGTTAATTGTAATATTACTTTTTTGCCGTCTACTAATTCACCCTTTAGTACATTTGGCTACGAAGAAAAACATAACTTAAAAATTACTAAAATTAATTAATTAAATCAGCTATTGAAAAAGCTGTCGTAAAATATTCGAAAAGCGAATAATTTATCAAAATTCAAGATTTTGAGGTGATTTTTAAAGAAATATTTTTTTCTTCGTGTTCCATTAGCTTTTTCTAAGGTCTTTACCTATCGCGTCGCTATTTCGTAGAGATCTCCACGTACCAAAGAACACAAACATACACGAACACGAACACAAGACTTTTTATTCCCACACACATACAAATTTGCTATCATTTTGTTGTACAACAAAAATACACATACGTGACATGACGAGAGCATAGTTCCTTATTTTGATAAGGAAAATTTTTTATGTCGAGACACTGACAGGCATGAAATGAAAATAGAGTTTTGTTGAATTTATGCAATAATTCATTCAAATCTGAGGTTGTTAAAATGTTTTTTAAAGACATTTTATTATTGATGATTTTTAAATTTTCATTACTAAAGCTACGATACTAATTCGCTCTTACCAATATAAATGACCTAAGAACGAAAAAAATGTATGAATTTGGTTTGTGACTCTTAACGATAATAACGGAGAACTGAAAGAAGAAAGGCATGGGACAAAAGTTGCAAAGTTAAATATATAAAAGCGAAAGGAGATCCTATTTGAAAAGAAAATGGGGGACGCCTTGCGCATAGTCCAATAATATTTTGTAAAATTCGATATTTTGTAACTCTTAACTCTTTAATTCTCTTTTTTATTAATGTATAACATTTTTTCGTTCTTCTCTTTATCGTGCAAAACTATGTACGGTCGAAGAAAGAGTAGAAAAGAAAAAGAAATCAATTTAAGCGCGATCACTCGCTGCCGCGATGTTCTTCGTTATGTAGGTCAAATGATGCTGGGCGCAGTGCAATGTGTTTTATTAAGTATAAATTTTTTTTAACAAAGATAAAAATGAAAAAACAAGCCGCGCGTCTTTGATGCAAAAACCAGAGATTGATGAAAAAAAAGAAAAGCGCGAGGGGCTGAAAAAGGAAAAAAGTAGAAATTGTAATTTCTCCCTTCTTTTTAGTAATCACAATATTAAAATTATAGCATTGTGCGGCTTAAATTAAATTATTCTGTACAAGAATTCGTCGCGTCGACTGGGCTCGTCGACTTGCCTGAAAGATTTTTTCATACATTTTATTACAAAAGGTACAATTGTAGCGAAAAAAAGATATAGAGTCGCGTCTTCGGAAATCATCACCGTGAAATTTCTTTCGTTTTATGCTGTGGGCATTGGAAGTTTTTTCACCATGTGATTATGCAAATATATATATGTATGTACTATTTATATAGAATCAATTGAGAGACGAGGGAAAATTCCCGGTGATTTTCGGGGCACATAAACGCGGGGCAAGCACAGTCGTAATACGAGCTCAGTTCGCGATGTTCATATGATAACGTCGATTTATATATTATGTATTTGCGTATATAAGTGGATGGAAAAATGATAAAAAAAATAATGAAAATTTGTTACGATTTCGGAGAAAAAGCACCATTCTCGGCCAGAATTCGGGAAGCTTTTTTTCTGTAGCTTAAGGAAATTTTTCATTAATTGTTTTTTCCCTTTTTTATTGTCTATTGTGACTTTTTATATAGCGTGAATTTTTCTATATTAATATTTAGCTTCTCTTCGGCAAATTTGTGATCCTTTTTATATATATTATATATTATATATTATAATAGACGAAAACAATTTCGAGATAAAGGGATGTGATCGTAAAGGTCGAGTGCGACGAGAGTGGCGAGAAAAATAATGCATTCGTTTCGAGAGGAACGCAAAGAAATGAAACTAGTCAAACTCGAAATAAATTTTAAAAAGGAAAGCTCCTTCGATATGAAAGACCAAGAATCTGCGTCACCATTTTTATAATTATGCTGAAAAATGAAAAATTCTGTAGCAATCATTCAGATGAAAATTTTGTAGAAATTTGTTGTGTCGACTGCTGATGCATAAATTAATATATCCGTTTTCATTGCGAAGAAAATTATTGAATAAAGAACTAATCTGATTACTATACGAAATTTTGTATGCGTGATTCCAGGTATATTAATTAATCATTGTATCAAATTAGAATAAAATTTTTTATAAAAATTTATAAAACATCGAGCTTAACAGATTTTTTCGTTTTTCACTCGAGTGTATGGCGCAATAAAAAAAGGATTAGTCAGCCCCTCGTCTAACGTAATGATATAATTCGCGGCCTCGAACCTGTACGTCTCCCGTAGGAAAAAATATAAACGGATGCGAAGGAATGGCATGGAAATTGCTAAAAAAAGGCAAGAAAAGAGCAACAAAAAAATGTTAAAAAAATTATGAGTGTGAAAAGAAAGTGCAGCACGAAAAATCGAGAAAAAAATTGCTGTGTGAGTTTTGTCGTACTATTGTTTGTGAAGCGAACGAGTGTTTTTTCCAGTGTCGTGTCCCGAATCGTCTGTTTTTTCTTAAACTACTTCATAAGAATCTTGTTTATTTTTTCCTCTGTTCTTTTTTTTGTATAACCGAGATAAGAGAACAACACATGTGTTCTCATTTATACATATTACATATATATTTTTTTGTCCTTAGTATTTAGAGAAAGGAAAACAATTTTGGAATCGACTTTTTTTTTAAACGGTTAGAATAATTTTTATTATAATCTACTTAAGTAAAAAAAGAAGTATGACGAAATTTTTTATTTTTTTCTATTAAATAAAACAAACATTTTTGAAAAAAATATAAATACACATACGGTGGCGTTCATTTTTTTTTCATTTTTCACGGTCCTTAAATCTTTATCATATTTACTTTTTCTATTCATCTAGCGCAAAGTACACAGAAAAAAATTAATACATGTACATCCGTGATCGCACTTCTACCAAAAAATTAAAAATGAGTAGAAGTGAAAGTGTCGATATCAACAAATAAAAATTATACTCTTCATGTAGTGCTGTAAGAGTAATTTCGACAATTATTGCCAGAAAAAATACGTTTTACTCGTGACTAAGTAAAAAAGTGCGAAACGAAGCTGATCATAAAAAAGGTAATGATGAGAATAATGCTGAATGCGGACTTTAAAACCTAAGTTTGATTATCATTAGAAATGTAGCTATTTGTATTCGATTGACGACATTGATTGCATTAATTAGAATATACAGTATCTACAAACGTTCGACGTATACGTCGCTAGCCAATTTTCTCCTACACGTTTTTACTATCCGTTAACAAAAAAAAGAGAAGTAAAAAACTAAGTAAGGACACTGTTAGCGTTATATATACGTCACGTATTTTTCTGCAAACGCTTATTATATAGTGGAAGTTAATAAATGGTGTTTCGGGAGAATCGAGATCGAGAATATTGAGATCATGATAATTCCTGACTAAACAATGAGAGCACGATGCTTGAGAAGAATAAAGTAAAATGGTTACACATAATTCCAACATCGATGCACGAATCTCATAGATTCGAACGTGCATAAATATCCATTGCTATCTCTCATAATTAATTTCAACTGTTCGTTGAGGTCAGCTTTCGATTAATCGATTGCTAAACATATAATCGAAAATTTGATTACTGTCGATTTCATTCAAAGTATTGAATCGCCTAATTATTGCAGATTCAATAAGGCCCAAATAATAACATCAGAATCGATCAGAATCACGTAAGTCCCAGAGAAGAAAAATCCAAAATATGATGAAGGGAACAGCTAAAAAATGACGCAAATATTTAGAGAAGCGAATCTTTTTTCGACTTTACAAAAAAAAGATATTCGCGAAGTAGAGCAGAAATGCAAAACAAAGATACCTGTTTATTCGTACTTATATATTTAAGTGTTTCTCGCGTGTACCTTAAAAAAGTAAATACATTTAATAAACCTATTATAAATACAATAATTCTAGTTGAGCGTCCAGTGTATCTTTAACACGGAACTCAGTAAAACAATTTATTTATTCGAAAAAAGTAAACGGGCGTGATTTGATAAAGCAAATCATAATAATAAAAAAAATTAACGAGCATAGGAATAACTGGGGTATAATAAAAATCGGACGTTTTCAATTTTTTTAAGTAAATAAAATTTTAATAATTACAAAATATTTTAGCTTCCATATTAAATCTAAATTATTTTATAAACAGTGACTATCAAAGTTATGAAATAATTATCATTTTAAAGTAAAATATATATTTTTGCGTATATAATAAGTAAATCCGATTTTATTTTGTTCTGCTGGGTATGATTTTTGTATCTCGTTATATGCTGGTTATCCCTATGTAAAAAGAGAAAAATCATAAAATTATTGAGCGTGGAAAAATTTTTTACCTTTTTCTAAAAAATTCTGTACTGAGTGATAATGAGAAAAAAATAATGGTTTACGTAGGGCGATTATTCGACCGGTTTGAGATTATATGAGAAAATTAATGCGGGTGATTTTTTCTATATTATGTGTTCGATATGTACTATGCGCTGATAATACGGGATGCGAAAAAAATAAAGAATCATTTGGCGGGCGACAGGGACGCGAATCCTAAAATAATATTTTAGCGCGGAAAAGTGCTTTGCTCACGTTCGATAGCCCTTTCCTCGAATTTTTCAGTTTATAAAATTGTAACGCAATTGGAAAAATTTTCACAATGATTCTTTCTAAAATAATTTATAGTAATTACATTTTTTTAAGCAGTTTATTTATAAAGTATTAATTTTTATACATTTTTTTTAATTAAAATTTTATATATATTATTTAGAGAATGTTTAAAGTAAATAATTTGTTTTACTCTCTAAATGTAAAAAAAAATAAATAAAAACAAAATGTCTTTGTGATTTTAACAGAAAAAAAGTAAAATAATAAATATTGTAATGCATTTTAGCCATTCTATCAACTACTTTTTCTCTTTAAAAAACGGCTCTTCAAACATTCAAAGTGATTAAATGTTAAAAAAAAAAAACAATTTAATAAATACTAAATAAGAAAATCGAAATCGAATTCTCTTCGCTTTCGCCGTCGTTGCTAGTCATTTTTTCTCTTAGTTTCTGTTTCCTTAAATATATAAAAAGTGTGTAAAGTTTTTTCAAAAAAAAAAGAAATTATAATAGGTAAATAATAATATAATTAAGATCGACTTTTCCGATCATTAGTGCGTTTTTATCATCCCGTCCGTTATTTAACGCGCGCGCACCTTCGAACAAATTTGATAATCGTTTTATCTCGATCGATCCTTTTGACTATAGATGGTTAAAAAAACTTATTCGTAGACGTTTTTTAGCCGTGAGTACCTAAATAAAAGCGTACGACGCAGTATTATTGATAAGCAGGAAAGTGTTCGCATGAGACTTTACGAGATACTAAATGAAAATTTATTAGAAAATTTGAAATGTAGTAAAGTATGACTTTGAACAAATTTATTATTAAAATGTATTTATTTTATGAATTTTTAGTTACACAGATAATAAAGCGCAAGTAATTGATAGGTTAAAAAAAATTTTATACAATCACTATTTTCTTGTCATAATTTTTTAAAAGATTACTTTGGAATATTGATATTTTTAAATATTCTAGGTAAGTTATAAAATCAAATACACTTTTGCGTCTATTTTTGAAAGTGACTAGTAACAAATATTTTTCGAAACACTTGTCTGAGATATTAACGTTTTTTGTCCAAAATCATACATTGCTACATACATGACATAAAAACATTTTGAAATCAAATTGAAAAAATTAAGAGATAGAAATCAATGAGAACTTCTCTTTTCGATTGTTACCGCGTTGACGCGACATATTTGATACGAACTCTTTGTACATTAGACGAATTCGTTGTTAAAGAGACAAAATAAATGGAAAAAAGTGATGAGAAAATGTTTATGGATTAGTAAACATTTAAAGATAAATTTTGCCAGCTATCGTAGAATGGAAAAGAAAGCGTAGAAAAAATTGAGAAAATAAGCGAAAAATGATAACATTTAAAACATGCAAAAACAAAAATAAAACATATAAAACATACACGTTTAAGCGATGTTAAGATAAAGACAAAACAATAAAAGTAATAATGAAACAGTTGCAAACAAAATATTATCTTAAAAATATCACTTCTCGACGTTAAAAAACAAAGATCGTCCCTATGAGCGGAGAAAATTTTACTACATGACTTTTTAAATATAACACGTGTTTTTTAATCTTTAAAATACTTATACAGGTAATAACCAAGCAACTGAAAATAAAAAATGCGAAAAATTACATAATATAGTAGAAAAAACGACTAAGTAGTATTATAACATTTTAGTCGGTGTAAATCTAAATACTTCGATACTTTGCTCCGCTTATGGATGACAACAAGTGACTTTTAATTGAAAAAAAAGTATAGAAGTTAACGTTATTTCGATGCTTTTCCTATAGAGAAAATTAAATAAAGAAGACATTAAAAATGAAAAATAAATATTAATACAAACAAAAACATGGATGAATAAATAAGAGGCCGAAAGAATCATTGGTAAAGACTTGAAGACATTGTGACGAACGAAAAGCATTACTGAGAGAAGTTTTTTACAAAAATGAAAAAAAAACTTAATAATATAGTCCTTTTTTAGAAATTATCAATCGTTAGTTACGTAAGAGTTTTTTGAATTCTTGAATTTTTGTACAATTTATCGTTAGCGAAAAACTTTTTGCATACATACATATACATACATAAATATGACACTTTTTATTGTCGAAGAAAAAACATACAAAATATAAAACGCTGCGTAATTTTTCACGGTTTTCATATAGAAAAATTATAAATATATGAAACATTCAATGTCGATCATTCTTTTCGTTATTCGTATAGTCGTGTAATTTAAGTATATATTTGTACAAAAAGAACTTTGCGTATTCTCTTCATCAAAGATTCGATAGAAATAAGATATATGAAAAGGATCTTTCCTCTCATGCATAACAAAGATACAAAGTAATTACAATTGGATATCCAGTGAGGCAATGAAAAAAATCGTTTTTAATACATAAAATTTGATTGATTTCATCATAGTCTTTTAACTGTGATATTTTTGCAGCTACTTAGAGGTATAAATAAATATCACTTCTTTTTTTATATCTTCAGTGTGTATATGTTTTGTACTTTCTTATATTTATATATACGTGTATAGATAAAAAAATGCATTGCTGGAAATCCAATTCAAAAAGTTTGACCCACTACATAAAAAGTTGAAATAAAGAAAAGCAACTCAAAGTGTCTCACTGTAATTGGCTTTTAAAAATAAGCCAGTACGCATTAAAAAAGAAGACAAACAGTGAATAAAATATAATAAAACTCTAATTTTTCTTGGGAATAAAAGAGTCCTTAAAACGTTAACAATATCAAAAGATAAAACTAACAACTTTATATTTTGATATTGAAAGAATCATTATTATACTGGCATTAATTGGTTTTCAATTCCAAAATATATGCTTGTAAAGATAATTGATTCTTTTACACCAGGAATAACAAACTTACTCACCTCGAAGAATCTTGATATATCGCCTGGAAAACACAGGCAAAAATGAGTGTGCGTAACTCTTTGGAAAAAACTACCGTTTTAGAATACTTTAAATAAAAATCATAAGTATATAATGGACAAACTAATGAAGCCACCGTTACCAAGATCCACAATAACCCGACTTGCAGGCATTTTTTCCTTACAATATAATAGAACATGAGAAAAAAGAAAATAAAAAGGTAGGAGCGTCGGTCGACACTTTTTTTATAGGTCGATGATGCTTCGGAAAACCTTATATGTAGCTTAACTCAAAATATATATAGAATTTATTTTTTTGCTCACATAATATTGTTATTAATTGTAATAGATAAAAGTTAGCGACACACATTCGCTAAAATGAAAGAATGGTAAAACGAAAGAAAAACGGACAAATGGTAATGTAATATGCATGAATACATTATGTCCTAAAAAATTAATTGTTGATTTGATGAATATTTTATACTCTTAAAAATTGTCATTCGACCTAATTGAAAGATATAATAGAGTAATACATGTGGTTATTTTCTCTAACTTGATATAAAATTTAAATATTTTAAATAATAAATCTTAAATTAGCAAAAATTTACCTTAATAGGTCTAGAATAATTCGTTTCCACTGTGCTATATTCACGCGACAATGAGAACGAAGCAAACAAAGCAAGCACCGTCTCTTTGGAGAAATAAATTAATATTAATGATATAAAAAGTATCTTGTAGTCGTGTAAATGGAATAGATATATATATATATATATATATATACATACATATATATGATATATAGTGATATATGTAACGCTTTAAAGTTACGTAATTGTTGTTAAAATTAGCGCCCTGTTACCAAATAAAAATAGAGGGGAAAAAGGAACAAAATGCCGTGGTCGCGGATTTTTTTGTGGACATCGTGCGGTGGCTGAGACGAGGCATTAATTATTTATATTTAAAGTGTTCGTGACGACCGAGTGATCGGAGTAAAACTGTTCTTTTCACAGAGCGAAATTGCCGTAAATCGAGAAAAAGTGAGATCCTTGGCTGTGACAAACCCTCTCGTAAACTTGGCATTTGAAAATACGATACGATTTTTTTCGAAGACCGATAATTAGTGAAATCGTTCTATTTTTAACAAAACATTTTTTTATAGTAAGATATTCATTATATTCTGCTTGAAATAAAATATACGTAGCTTGCGTGCGCTTTGCTTATATATAGTGAATATATACTGTGAATTGAATGTGAATATATTTTCGCTATATATGAATCGCACATGACTACATGTAAGATTGTATAATTATATATATATTTGTATATAAAAATTCGTAGTTATATACAAATGAAATTCTCACACACGATCGTTAATTGGAATGATTCGTGTTTTACTTATCGTTTTTTTTAAAGATATAAATCACAATCTATAATAATATTAATGATAGCATAATTAAAATATAGAGATTTTATAAAACTCTTCTTAGAAGTAGAAACTGAATTACAAAATATTAATCAATCTTTTCCTTTAAGATTAAAAATTTGATTTTGTCACAACTAAAGGTTTTTTATATTTTTAAAATACTACAATACATTTTTATATAAAGAGATACAAAGAATAATAATTTTAACGACTTTTTTCTATTTTATATATAATAACACTTTTATAAGAAAATGACTTCTGTGTAACTAATTCTAGATTAATAGATTAATTTTGTAGGACAGCTTTTTTATGATTAATTTTAATATCAGTAAACAAATAATAATTCCATATAATACATAATATTTAATAATTTCCATGTGATAATTCTAATATAGGCTTAAAATAAAATTTTCTACAATTTTCCATAATTTTTTATGCAAAAGCTTATATCCCCAAGTTTACTTTTGTCTTTTTGTATATTTATTAGTAAAAGCTAAGTTTACAAAGTTCTATGGTGTTCACAATCTCAATTTTTAAATTACATAAGATAACAATTTGTGACAAAATAACAACGCAATATCAAATTTTGTAAATTTAAAGTAGTCGAGTATAAATTGAACGGAGAAACAATTTAGTCAATTTAGAAAATCAGATGATACTATTTTCGAATACAAAAAAGAAATTAAGAGTAAAATCAGTCTTCGAAAAAAACAAATTTTCTGAATGCTAAGAAAATTATCAGTTAAACAATACTTGGGATTCCGGTTCTTTATTTCGTCTTTTTTTATAGATACAAGACGATCGAAATGAATCAGATGTCTTAAGATTCCTAAATATTGCGAGATTCTCACTTTTCTCGGCGAATTTTTCGTAAGTATACTTCGATCCCAGTAAAAGTACCAAATTTAAGAGATACAGTAACCTAATATCACTTTTATTTTATCAACGAATCGAATCTTTGTCATGTTTATAGAATTGAAAATTGCTTTTCATTCGATTTGCTATTGATTTTTCTTTGACAAAATTTAAAAGTGGTTATAGTGTCTCTTAAACTGTGCATAAAAAACCAAAGTGCGTACGTCACATCTTTTTTGCATAAGTATACGAAAAAGGAAAAATTTTAATCGAAATAAAATGATGAATGAAATCGAAACTAAAGAATAAATATGCAAGAGGGACATGATAAAAATGATCCAGTATCGAACGTCGTATACTCATAGACAGATATACTTTAAATCTCCCTGTATTAGCGAAAAATTTTCTATATACATTTTTTCTCGTTTCACTTTCTCTTTTATATGAGAATATATATATGCGAAAAAGAAAAAAATAAATAAAAACATCAAATGCGATCCGTGTGTGTTATATTGTGCGCCATTTTTTGAAAGTCGCATAATATTAAAGAAAAATACCCTTTATTCTTTTCTCTGTTGTTATATTCTTGATGATGTTGTAAACCTGTAAGTATGGATCGTGGCGTGCTTTTGCGATTTTTGAATTTTCTAGATAAAAGCGAGCGAAATAAGAGGTACTTAGAAAGATAGAGCAAAAAATGATACCTATACCAACAGAGGAGTTTGATGTCTATAAAAATGTAGACGAACAAAAAAGTGAAATAATGATAATTATATCGAAAAAAACCGACCGAACAGTTTGAGCCTCTTTTTTATGAATCACACAGACACCAACACATTTACAAATACATAATGTCAGTCGAAAACACACCATCCCTCTCTTGTTAGCAAAAACGGATCGCTAAACACTCCTATTTTACCTTCTAAACAAAGTATTGAATAAATAAATTTTTCAATGAGTAATTTTACTTGACTGGTAATTGAGTGTTTGGTGCTACCTTGACAGGCGATGCGTGTGGGTTTGTGTTGGCAATAATAAACATACACACGCAAATGTTTAAAAAAAAAGCCCATGCGTGACTTTTGCGCGCCGAAGCCCCTACTTTTCTGTGTACGCATTACCTGTAATGTATATGTATGTACATGTGAGTGTAAAAATAAAAAATTAACATGCCGTTTTGGAAGTTTTAGAAAAATAAATAAAACATAAGTTGACCCCGCTGAGCAGCTTTCCGATATAAAAATTCGACGGGAAAATTTTCGTAAAAGAATAAACGTGAACTTCTCTTTTTACTGTATGATCGAGAGATTTCACAGCGTATTTTTCCTTTTCGATTAATTAGAGTTTACGAAATTTTTCCTCGTCCTATTTCTTATTGGGACTCACACAGTTGAGCTATCGTAAAGTGAATAAACGTATAATAAAATAATAAAAAAAAAACAGCGCGACTTATAAAGCGCAACCGGTCAGTAACCAATAAACGCGTAATAAATGATTGTTAATAAATAGCTCGCAGTAAAAACTCCAAGTGCACGGCCGAATGCGCTAATACTGATTTTGTGCATTGAATTATAATTGAGGCATTATTGGCCCAGGGTTCAGAGCAATGCTAGAACAACATATTGATCAGCTGATCTTAGTATAAGTACGTATCTTTATTGATGGAGTAGATCAACACCTGATTATATGTAATTTATAGGATTAATAATATTTCATTCTGATCACGGGCGCAATATTGATTGAACAATGCAGAAAAATAGTATGCGCGCATATTGAAAGGTTCGGTAACGTACACATTCACACCTACACACAGACACGAGACACACGTAGGAAAAAACAAAGAAAATATGTCACATCACAAGAAACAAAAAAGTAACATTATTATAATTACGTAACAAAAGGTAATTTGTACTATGTAACTATTACTATTTTTATGGATTTTTGTACATTTTTCTAATTATTTTGTATAATAATCATTAGCGGAAAGAATGGCATAAAAATGTCGGGCATCCCCATCCCCTCTCCTCTAAGCCCCTTGACCCGACTATTTAAAAAATAATCGAATAACAATCTTCATTCCTCGATTACCTCACCCCGCTCCTTGTCTTTTTCGTCGCGCCTTAAATGCCCTCGACTGCCTCTCCCTCTTCCTTTTTACCCGCGAATTGACGCTGAGTAAAAATATGAAGTTGTCATACTCACCGGAAATTTGACCTCTCTTACCCTTTGTTCGAAGGAAAGATAAAAAGGAGTGAGTTTAAACAAAATGGAGGAAAAGCCACTTTATTGTTATACACTTTTAAGAAAAAAAAATAAAGTAACAAAGATACACCCAAATCCAATTAAAATGCCAAATTAACGAAAGCGGAAAAGATGGATGACAATTCAATGTAATTGAATATACGAATTTTATATAAAAATTGGCTTATCGAGTTTCTTATAAGAATATAACAGGCTGAGCGATATTGGCCAAGCGTTGACCCAATATTGTACACTCGCCATTGTATAAGTACAATAGAACGATTGCGTTGTAATTGGTTTTCAGTGTATACGATATATACATATATTTTTTCCTTCTATCACAGATAATCACCGTGACTTATGTCTCGATTATAAAAAAAAATGAAAATATCTAAATAAGCGAGCTTTTTTCGAGACGCAAACGCGCGACCTTCTCTTGTATTTAAAAAAACTGGGGGAATACTTTTTAAAACAAACGAAATCACAAAAAATCTTTGGAGAGCGCGTTTGTCGGTATTTTTACGATGCGTACGGCGAATCGTATACATATATATACAGTATATATTTCTCTTGTAAAACGCCGATTAAAAGGTCCTTTTTCGCATTTTGTATAAATAATAATGAAAAAAAAAGTGGCGAAACACGTTCAAAGACGCTTAGCCGTAGTAGTATTTTCTCGCTGAAAAATGAAATACAAACCCCCGCAAAAAAAGGACAAAAAAAGTAAAATAGCTTCCGAACTTTAAGATGCGCGCAATTTTCCGAGTCTTTTGTAGTTGAACGTATGAATAAAAAGGTATACCGACTATAGCGAAATGCGTATATTGGAAAAAAAATAAAATGTGTAACACAGGCGCAAAGTGTACGAAAAAGGGAGAGAGAGAGCGAGAAAGAGAGAGAGATTAAAGTGAGCGCGCATTAAGTGTTATCGAATGGGTGATGAATATAACAAGGATGACGATTTAAAAAAAAAAAAAAAAATAAGAAAACCTCCTTCGTAATTTGAGACGTGTTTGTTATTAATTATAAGAGTCACTTTTTTCCTTTTTCTTGAAACAAAATGCTATTAAATAGATCGATTCTTTCATGGACTTTTGGGCGAGTGTATGTAACAATTCCTATTCTATACCTAGTACCTATATTTTGTACACTGAAAAAAAAATTACCAAAGCCGAGAACGTACGATTTTTTCATATTTAGCAACCAATGTCAAACTAAGTCGTAACTTCTTTTCAGTGTACATTTTTCCTATTCACCTCCACGATCGTTTTTAATGTTTTATAATTTTTTCTTTTTTTCTAACCTTAGTTTGTAATTCTTAATTTTTGTTATCTATTATGTAGTATTTGTATAACAAAGAAAAAATGTTAGATTTGTACGAAGTAGACAAATTTATATATGAAACGACACTTTTTTGTATTGTTTTAATACAGTTTATCGAGAATTCGGATAATTTATTATTTGTACCGTAGAACTTTTTTATTTACTTGGAGTTTTTTAGTATTTTAATAAATATGAGTTTGTTAATAATATAACAATGTTTACTTTTATTATATTATATCTTATACTTTTATTATATTTTCTAATATTTATTATTTTATTTGAAGAAGAATTGAAGAAGGTATGAAGAAACAGCAGTTGACTAAATTGGATATTCAATGTTTAGTGCTATTTTTCTGTAAAAAGTGCATAAGTTAACTAATTTGGAATTTGTAAGTGCTTAAGATTTAAAACTTCTTTATTTTTTATTTTATTTAGATACATATTCAAAAATTTATTATGTAAATATAATTATTGAATATTTTTTTTTTCAAATTATTTATTTACAGTTTTACTGTTTTACTTGTTAATAATAATTAACTTTTCTCTGCATCCATCATAAATAAATTGGAATTGCACTGAATTAATTGTAACCTAAGGTAAGTATTATTTTACCTAAGTAGATAATTTTAAATGGTTTCAGAAAATTAATTTTTAATGTTATATATTCAAAAATATATGTTTCTGATATTATTCTTGATAATCTCAAAAATTATAATGCTCCGGAGTCTGTGATTTTTTAATATATATATTATTTAAGTATTGTTTAAAATTGTATTAATGAATTGTAAATTTATATTTTGAGATATATTTGATAGAAAAACGTACATAATGATTTAATAATAAAGAATTATTTTTTATTCCTTATATTATTATCTCAAAATAAAATGAAAAAATCTTATTGACATCATATTCTTCAACACATTCCGTAGTATGAATATTGCGATGTTCACGTACCCGTTAACATAGAATTTCTTTTTTTATTTCTCAACTCTAATAGCCATTGTCCTACAAAATTTCTCATAAATCCATTAGCACCTCTTAGTATCAGCACTAGTACAACGATCAAAGATGAAATTCTGCCACAATTATCTGGTTACACAAATCATATTTTTTTCTCACGAAAACGCGAATAAAATTCTCAATACGAAATCCTTTCGCAACTAATCACACAAATCACTTTTAACAAGCCTGGCGCGTTACGAAAAAAAGCGCTGTGCGCGTCTCGTTAGCTTGTACGAAAAAAAAACTACTCAGTCCCGTATCGATATCCTTGCACAATGCGGCTGCCAGCAACATCTGCCTCTTTTTTTTCGGACTCGCACATTGCGCAATTATATCGAGCACGGCAAAAGGAGCCGGCGATTAAGTAGACGTATAGGCGGCTTTTATGCGCGGTTCCGCGCTGGCTTGATTATCCGGCACTTTTTGACGCAAACCTATTGTGTCTTCTCTATTGTGGAACTGAAATTGTGATATGCTTGAGAGTAGAGGGAAAGGATGTTTTTTGAATTGGAGAAATTTTTTAAGTGGCTTCTTTTTGACATCGTTTGTTATCTTTTATGTAAGTTATAATTTTTTACATCATGTTGGCATTTTTGAAAAGTCTGGTCGTGAGTATAATAGTAAATCTAAAAAGTTGTTATAAAAAAATAATGAAAAATATTTAGATCTAATTTTCATATCTTAAAACAAACAATTTATTAAATTTATTTACACAAAATTCAACAATCATTCACGATACGCAACTATTTATTATAAAAATATATAGATTTCTAAGTAAAAAGTATATATTGCCCTTGAGACTTATTACAAGTAGTCAAAATCCAGATTTTGATCTTAACGTCAATAAAATCATAGAAAAATATTTAATATAAAAACACGCAACATCATATAGAACTCTGAGTGTCTACAAGGACTTTTAATTCACGTATTCATAATAGAAAGAAACGCCATAAAAATTTGATTTCAAAACTGTTCGTCCTGTCATCAAATTTGCATTTCCACTAAGTCACTAATCCATTAAACTCCGCAGCAACTGCGTTAAACGAAAGAATTTAAATTATCCTCATTATACAAACGGATGGCAGCTTTGTTACGGAAAAAAAAGAAATGTTCAATTTCCTGCGCCCGTCTTTCATTCGAGGTTAATGTTCGCTACTTTCAAATGCCAAAGAGACTTTTTCCACGCCTCGGCCACTGTGCAAACTGCAATGCATATAAATATTGATTTTCAATTGCTGAGAAGAAACGGCTCTGACATAATTGAGACAAAACGCTCGAGCGCCGGGTAAAAGTAGGCTACATTCTAGACTAAGGCGGGAAGTACGCGTAATAAGAAAATTAGGTGTATGTAACTATCCTAATTACGTCCTGTACTGTCGCGTTTTCCCCAGCGCTGGCTCTTCAAAATGGTGTGTACCATTTGCCAGAGGAGAAAAAAGCACGGAGAAAAAGAAAGGACGTACGATGGCAGCAATGGAGTCGGAGAAGAATATGAAACTAAGAAATCAGTGGTTTCTCCTTCCAGAATAGCAGATTCATGTCGTTGATCTTGTACAGCGAACAGTTTTCCATGTTATTTCTGCAATGCAATGAAAGTTGACAATTTATGAGCTCATTAACTTGATTTGCCTTTTTTTTTGTTACGCCAGCTACATCTTGTGTCGTAATGATTGGAATAGTAAAAAATGTCGTAGCCGAATTATTTAACAGGTTGAAGGCAACATGGTACGTATAAAATCGCAAACAGTAATTATTTTGTATCTTAGCTCGTTTAGAAAAAATTATTTACGGTAACTACTTAAAAAGCTGATTCTTTTATTGTTTAGTATATTGATGAATGGTACGAACATCTAATTTTCATTATTAGTTTAGAATTTGAATTAATTAAAAAAAACAACCTCTTGACAAACGTCCTCTAGTCGCTTTCAACCTTTTAATACTCATTTCAATTATGAAAAACTATTAAATAAAATTTAAGTCTTTCAAAATCAATCAAAATTTCAAAAACTAAAAAAAATTTTATAAAGGATCAACTCACAGGAACCTATCTTTGAGTAGGAAAGCCCTTGGCTGAACGCGTTTCAGCCTGTCCCCATTGTCGCACAGTATTCGCGCCATCGTCGTTTTCCGAATTTCTTGGAGTTGTTCCACGCTGAACGCACCTGGTGTCTTAAACTATTTGGTTGTCATGACAAAACAGTAATTACCTATTCTTGCGTTTCTGAAGGTCCTTCCTAAAAGGCAAATGAAGGTTGGCCCTAGAACGGAGCCAGGTACCGGAGCTTCAGCGAGCGCGCCTGTGACGAGGTCAATTTCCTGAACTTTTCTGAAAAAATATTAACAACTATGGTAAGTGGATACATCCTTAACTAACAGTAAACGAAGAAAAGCACCGGAAACGAAAATCCAATTTTTCAGCAGTCCAAAAAAATTCTACTCCCGTGCAAATCTCACCTGTAAACTCCCTGAAGTCGATCGATCACATCGCGAGCTATAGTTCCCTCAAGATCCTTAAAACTTCTGACCTCGGGCAGGCCGCAGAAGCTGCGCCAGTCCACGTAACCAGGCAAGCCATGATCACGGCCCTGGCACCTCGTTAAGCGTCGCCGGGAGTGGCTTGCGAGAATGGCCCGCTGGAATATTGGACGGAAAGACAGAATAAGTAAGGCGAATCTGGGATGGTAGTGCTTTTAACTGGCGCGTGATTTTTATAGGTGGAATTGTCCAATTAAGTGACAAAAGGGTAATAGGTGTGGTGAAATATGCGATTCAGTAAGCGCGTTTTACCGCTCCGACTTGCATTAGGTGTATTGAGTAAAATGTGAGTTTCGTAATTTAGCTCGGCCAATTATCTTTTAGTCGGATGGTTCGGTCAAAATAAGATGGAGAGGTACGAAGGAGCTATTATTGAGTAG
>JAPYZA010000209.1:0-45618 GCA_030522685.1 Eupelmus azureus | reverse complement strand
TTTATCGCCCGCTGCGATGTACCGGTCTATAAACGTTTACTTTAGCCCCACATTTTAGGTATCGTAAAACGCGAAAATCGTGCATGTGTTACATAAAAGTATTAAATGAAGTAAATTGAATTACATAACGGATATTTCCTTTTTGTTTATGTTACTAATTGTAAAACAGTGAAAGAATGTAATCTTTTCTGAACCCACAGATACTTGGAGAGTTTCGTATTGTATCGCAGACTGCATTTTCCACTCTCATTATTGTATAGTTGTACATGAAGAATTTTAGTAACTATCAAACTATTCCGTAACTATTATTGCAAAATAGAATTTCGTTACTCACTGATAAAAAACAATCTAGGTTTAAATGAATGTAGTGAAACTGTACCATGTAAACTATATTAATAGCACGAAAACTCGTTTTCATCACAGTTTATAGAAAAAAAGTATCCGACCGGCAACACGCGTGTAAATATTTATAGTTATTTACTCAATTTAATTGAATTTCCAATTTTTATTTCGCTCATCCTCATTCGATCGCGATACTGCACCGTCCAGTATTTTATGATGATGCATCACCTTTCACAAGCTACACACACATTCCATAAAAGTGACTCGGTAAGACCATATCCACTATCAATAGCAATTATTATGCGTCATGTGTGCACACACAGCTCCTTATTACTTCTCTCCTCGCAACTCCTTTGATTGATCACCTTAAAAAAGAAGCCAGCGCTCTCAGGCAGCCGCTTCCCAGCTAGCATTCGTAACAAACTCAAAGCGCACCCCACGACGACACCTCTCCACCATCACGGAATTTTATCCCTTTCGTTGAGCCATATCCTTTCGCGATCCCTCCGGGCGATACATTATACGCGCATTCAAACAACCCGGTCGCAATAACGCCCGATCGTGTCCAGCGTACGATAAGCGTGCTCGTGTGCTCGCTGCACAGGTGCAGTGCAGAGCGCACTTCGAGGGCGCCTGTATATGGCGACGCGCGAGACATCGACGTTAACGCGCGCGCGCGCGCGCGTGCCTATCTCCATATCGTTATAATATGCAAATGCGCGCGAGCGGGCACCGCAATGCGGCGTGCGTGCAGGTACCGGCAGATGCCACTAATCCATGTCCTTGTCCTGTCCTCGCGCGCCTCGACCCTCTCACTCTCTCCTCTCTCTCTGACTCGTAAAACTGGGTTTGTAGTTGGCTCTTTGCACTTGGGAAAATCTTGCGGAGGGTCAGCACGGTCATGGGAACTCGATTTTCCGTTAGCTGGTGATTAGTTTTTTCAGCTTTCGAGAATGATGATTGAGGGGTCGACGGCTGAGACGAGATGTGGTATTTGCAGCTGATGAATCGAGCCGATAGCGCTGCGGTGATGGCAGATACGTCGATATGCCTATTGTCTTGGGCGTATACTGGTTGTCAAACTTGTAAGATAATCCTTTCTGCAAAGATGATCAAATTAAATGTCTTATCACTTTTTATTTTCGTTTGTACTATGCTGCGTACAATAATTGGACAATTATGTGTTAAATCTTGATAGTTTAGGAATAAAGTAGAAACTTATTTTCAATATCTGAACACTTTTCAAACGATGTGGAATTATGTACTTTCGAAATGAATTAAAAATAAATTATATTAAGAAATTAATGTACCTGTTTGACTACATTATATTTTAAGTAAAAACAAACTTTTCTGAACCGTAATTAATTTTTATTTTCTCCCAGCCTTTAGCACATCATTATCCTAAAAATACATCATTAATAAACTGTACGATCAGCACGACTCCAGCAAAAAGGCAAGACCTCACAAAAGCAAAGAGACTAGCACAATGAGGCACGTTTTTAACCTGCTCATTTTCCGAGCGAAGTCACTCCCTTGCAACAGGAGAAAAGCAAAATCTGCGCCGAGAAAAATTAAAATAGAGAGAAGAAACGAGTAGAGCAGAGTCGAGTCGCTCCATTACGCTTGGCAAAGCATCACCGAGAGCGAGCGCACATTGAAAACTTTTCCAATAGGAGAACAAAGTGCCGCTGATTTTTCCGTCGCCGCTGCACCCAGACAAGCGAGCGAGCGCGCGCGAGCATAATTCAATGTTAATTTTCATCTGGTTCTCTTTTCGCGTAGATAGCAAGGAATGAATGATATCCCTCTGGTGGAGGTTCTGAAAGCCGCGCGCTGCACGTAGTTATAAGTCGCTCGTAGTGACAAAAGGATCGTAATCAATGCGCATTGACTTCGCTCACGTGCACACATTCGCCGCGACTGCCGACTTTTCTTCTTCTCCTGCCTGTCCTCCTCCTCACCCTAGCTCCTCCCTTGCATAATAACAATCCCGGCGCGCAGGTTCACGAAACAATGCGCCGGGATGCAAGCCGGGCGGCGTGTACGTATGAATATATACGTGGACTTGACGGCCGAACGACTGATCGATATACGACCGCGTGTCGTCACCCGTTTGTAATAATTGCGTGCGAGACGTCGAAGAGTCTTTTAGTTTAGGAAATGATGAAATTTCCTGAAAAATATTTAAACGATTTTTTATTTTTCAGATAATGTTTAATTTTAACGGTCACTTGTAGGTAAATGTAGATGAGGTTGCCATATAACTTACTCCAGATATTTCTATTATCAAATCTAGATTAAAATTCGATGAAACCAGACAGAAATAATAATTACTATAAAAGATTAATGTATTGGGTAATTTTAAGTAAATAAAGGTCGTTAAAAATGATATTAAATATTCGAGAAAAAATTTTTTCAAGGTTTTATTTCTTTAATAAAAAATATGTTAAAGAAATAAAGAATTAAAAAAAAAGATAGTTACTGTATTTATAAATAGATAAATAAATAAGCTTTTACTCTTCGTTAGTCCTGAAACTTCCACATTTCCGCTCCGTGATTCTTCAGCCTTAGGCTATGTCTACTATTAAAATTCACTAGCACCGTCGCCTGCGCTGTTGCAACCTAGTTAATACTCCAGATAACTGAATTGCGATGTCGGTGTAAGCGACTGCGCTAGCAAATTTTGATTTTAAACTCAAGTTTAAATACTAGTCAACAAGAAATATATGATGAAATAGAAAATGAATGTTAGAATTATTATTTAATATAGAAGTTTTTCTAGATCTGTTTGAATTTTAAATCACAGATATACTAAAACCTTACTATTTTTATCGTATCCTGTCCAAAAGTACTATTTACATTCCTGGATAAGAAACGCAACAAAGGTAGTTTTTGATCAGGTTAAAAAGTAATAGATACACCACGACACCTTCATCTTCATCGAGGGTGGCTGTTTTCATTCATTAATTATTACGGAAAAAATATATTTTTTATAGCAGCAATTAACTAAAATTATAAAATATTCAAAAATAAAATTTTTTGACAAAATTGTGTTGAGAGAACTCAAGCTATATAATGACATTTCTCTGAGTGCAGTAGTATTTGTATTAATTAACAGAAAGCTCAGTTTGTTAGAAGTTTTAGAGCAGGAAACTTCTCTAAAACAAGTTTGTATTCCTTTTGGCCCTTATAATGAATTTAATACTGCAGAAGTTCTTGCATTCTTATTTATTAAAAACTCTAAAAAAATTTGAAATTTAATTATTGGAACTATTAAGTAACAATTTTCAAGTATATGATTAATTTTGAAAAAATTATTATACAGTTATAAATACTTTTCTCACTAAAAATATTAACTAATATTTCCTTCTAAAGACCAAAATATAAAATTACATAAATAATACTTAAAAGATACGTAATCAATGATTTAAGATAAGAAAAATATCTTTTAAAATACTACCAAAACAACGCTGAAACTACACTTCCTGCCCTCAAAACTATTTTGTTTATCTTTATCTTCGCTTCTATCAACCTAGTTTTTTCGAACAAATATTTCTGAATATTATTGGAAATCAATCGACTGAATTAGATTAAATTGTCTAATATTGCCTTTAATTAATATGAGTGGCCAATAAAAAAAAATCGTCTCGATTTTCACGACACCGAATTTGCTTCCTTTTTTCCGCGCCTTCGGGTTATAAACCGCGGAGAAGTGCACGCGCGACTAATTACTCGCGAGCTAAAGCTCCCCCGGCGGACTTAATGAGGCCTGACGCTTTAATGCGCGTATACCTTATATACTTACTGCGAGCAGGTGTCGAGAACGCAGCAAGTTCAAACACCGAGCGCAAAATTCACCACCCTGCGCGCTAATTAGTATCTCCAATTAGCGCGCTAGCGCTCGATAAAGTCGCATGTCGTAGCGACGGCGCTGTACCGGAATAATGCGCAGCTTTCCGCACTTACAATTTCAAAACGTCTTGAATCCTTTTTATTCAGTTTAGCAGGCTGAAGATGCGTGTGGTACATAGCGCCGTGACGAATCTGAATCTGCGCTCACGACTTAACGCTGCGATGCGTTTTAATGGAGGATGCAGGAGGAAGAGCTTCTTTTTGCGTCTTAATGAGTGAATTCTGATTAATTGAGTTGGTGGTGAGTTAATGGGCACGAGGTGGAACTATGGGTTTTAAAAAATGACGTGGCGTCTGAAACGTTGATATTATCCTTTTATAAAGTTATATGGTTTAGGATAAAATAATTTTGCTCTCTTCATAATAATTGTGGGTAATAAATAGTAATCTAGGTTAGCCAAGATTTTCGTCCAATCAGACATCGAATAAGCGGTCAAAAATAAAATATTCATTAAATTTAAAATTTTTAAATTCTCGTCAAAGCCTAGCACATTATATAATATTCAAGAAAATATTTATAAAAATTTAATATGCATGTTTCCAATGATGCTTAATATGCTTTGTAATAAAGAAAATTCTCTTTTTCTTCAGCTATCACCAAAAATAACAAGTTCAGCAAGGTTAGAGGAGCCACATTAAACTCTTCTTCAGTGACAAATCCATGATGTCACAGAAAGTAGATAAGCTAGCAGGCTCTTGGCTAAGTGCACATTCAGAAAGAACACTGCGTCTATTCAATTCACATGCATTGCTCATAACACAAACTCATCTAAGATTATAGCTGCTAACATACCACACTGCTTGCATTTAACATTAATTTTAAATCCAAGTCCTTGAATATCTGACTTGATAAACTGAATCTTGCCATGGCATACACTACAACACACAATTTTTTGAAGTTCAGAAAACAAAATGTTTGTATCAAATATTTCTATTTATCGTTCCAGAATTTTCAATTTCTATTACTTTTAATTTAATAGAAGAATTGCTGATTATACGTTTCGTGTCTGAAGTTGACTTCAAAACCTGCCACTGATGTCTTTTCTGTCATCTAATTATTAGAGAGCTTGCAATTTCACATCGATAAATAAAAATGTCATATGCCTAAAACCAAATTTTATGTTGACTTTATAACTTTACACTTATACATAAATAAAGTATTTTGTATTCCCAGTATTCTAGTTATTCTTTAGAGCATTAGCAACTCCATTCATCAGAGCCGCTATAAATCTTTACGAAGATGCCAATATGTGGCTCCGAAAATTCAACAGTTGATTATGGAAGTATTGGTGGAGTTACAGAACGTAGCAAACTATATAGTTGAAGCTGACCAGAAGAAATTATTAAATCATCTTTCAATAAGTCCATATAATTTTTCAAATTTTGTATAAATTTTAATACTTAAATATATTTTTTATTTTCAGGTTCTGAAGGTATTTTGTCCTCTTAAAGAACTTATGAAAACACTGCTTTTAGATAAAATTTAGGTGAAGATTTTTTATAAAAAATAATATGTTGAAACAAAGATTATTGAGTGTTCTATATATAAGGCTAGAACTACTTTAAATGGCATTTAAAAATAAATTTCTATTATAATATTGGCAACTCTATATATTACAGACAACATTTCGCATCTTCTTATGTAGTACATTTATTTACAAACGAGTATTTAGCCCATATAGCACCATAATTTTTTCATTTTCTATTTTCCATTCCCCGCTAACACACATCAACCACAATATTTCATCTTTAGACAACAATCACTGATAGCAACAAGCTGCAATAACACACTGCTCCCAGAAGACGAAACAATAAAAATTCCACCTGAAATTTTTCTCCTCCTCAAAAATAAAAAATCCTCGATAAAAGAAAGGCGACTCACGTTTTCTAACCACTCCTGAACTTATCCGGCTATCACCCTCTATATCTATCACCCTTCTCAGATCTGCGCATATCAATCCATCTATTTATCCATCTCTCTTATTCTCGTTCTCTCGCGCATAACTATTACTTTCCCTTTCCCTCTCGGCCACTCGCGATTCCAGTCATCGTCCTTCGCATAGCTTCGTGATCGTCTAGGATAGGTGATGGATCGCCGCTCCGGCTATAGCGTGCAGGCACAGCACCTGCCCTCCTACGCGCCATACAGAGAATATCTAACCCCGAAGATACCGGATCCCGATAACAGAGTCGACACGACGTCTCGGGTGTGTGTAGAGGTGCGATCGGTACTGCACGTATAGCAGAGAATCGGCGCGTGTTTATTCACCCGGCGAATTCCAGCCACGGTCGCGCGGGCTCGGCACCGTAAAGGGATTAACCTAGAAGGCAGGGGATTTATGACTGACCGATCAGCCTGCGAAAAATGCCTTGGCTGTCCGGCTTTTTTTCGATGTTGCTACAGGAATTGCTAATCAATGCTTGAAATTCTTGGGGGATTCTTGAGATGTGAAGGAGCTGGGTTAGAAGAGATCGGTAATTATAGTGCTGAAAGAGGGAGTAGTAAATGCGCTCGCATGCAACTTTCTCGTATTTTTATGTTTTTAATTTATTTCAATTAGTTGTAATTTACTATCAAAAGAAACGCACTGTAATATTTTACCAAATACGGTGTTAATAGACTGAAAAAGATATGTGCCTTGTAAGGATATTAGCACTCGTTAATTTCTGTCGTGAAAAATTTTATAGAAAAATTACTATAAAACTTCCTTTTATTAACAATCAGATATTGCATACAAAATTCATTAAATCACCAATCCTTTAATTATCTTTTACAACATTTTGTATGTTACTATTAATTCATTTATAGTAAGTTTCTTCATTTTCATATATACACTCTTACTCATTTTTATGTAATATCAAATTCTTCGTTTTAATCGTGTGAAACATAATACAAAATTAATTTAAATTTGTAGACTAGAGTAAAAAAATTGCACAAAATTGTCTAAAAAGCCGATTTGTATGTTGCTTAACTGTATTTTTCTCACTACCGCTCTGTATTTATTTGTCATCAGATCTCTAGTAAGCGAGAACTGTTTTATAACAGATACAACCAATAACTGCGCCCTCTGGCAACTTTCCATTCTCACATCTTCTCTTACGCGATCACAGCTATATATCCACTCTCAGTCTATCTCCTCGTACGGCTCAAAAGAGAGAACAATCGAAACATGCTGAGCACATCGCAAACCTCCTGCGAGAGAAGAGGCGCTAGAAGCACTCGTTCACGGCAATAGGTCGAGTGTCAATCGAGCGCGAGCCGCGATCTACCGACCTCTAATTTATGTGTATACACATAGACACAGCCAGAGGCAGCTAGCTTTCCGAAAATCTCGAGGACCTTCGAGGAGCGCGCGCACGCGCGGGGCTGAGTTGGCGCGATGCACGCGCGAGATACCCTCGACGAGAGAGCCTCGGAACAAGCTCGATCGGCTGCTGCTGCTGCTGCTGGAGAGGTCCTTCTTTTTCTCCCGCTCGCCAGCTCCTCTCCTTCGCTGTGGCAGCTACCCTTCCGCCATGCAGCGCGCACGTATCTGTCGATCTCTCAATTACTTCTCCCGTTCCCTTGTATCCCTCGTTTTTTTTATTCCCCTTGCGCGACGTTGCTGCTGCTGTTGGCGAGAACTCGCTGGAGCAAGGATGCTGCCCAGTTTTGTTCATCGCCCGCGGCACTGTCGCGCGCGCGCTAGAGAGAGAGAGAGAGAACGAGAGAAAATAAAGAGAGCGAGACTGCTCTTGGGCCGGGCAATTCAGAAGTGGAGATACCGGATAATTAACAATTTACCGCGGGCAGCCGCCGAGCCATTATAAGTGATAACTGGCGCATAATAGCCCGAGCGCGCGCGCACACGCCTACTACCTATATGCCTGTAAGGGAGAGAGCGCGCACCGCCGCAGAGAGCGCAAATTAGACGCGCGCGCGCGCGAGAGAGAGCCGATATTCTCTTGGTGAGCGCGCGAGCGAGAGCTTTGCGGTTCGACGTTAATTGGGGTGAGAGAGAGAGAGAGAAAGAGAGAGAGAGAGAGAGAGAGAGAGAGAAAGAGAGAGCTGGACGTTCCAGTGGATACGGTGCACAGTGCGGTAAGAGCTGCTGGGTTGGGTATATAGTGTTTGAGGTTCCGCACGCGCGATTAGTAACGGTGTATTATTGTTCTTTTGCTTTTTCATTGGCTTTTTCAAGTGTTTGTGGAATTTTTGTTGATTGGAGGTATTTATATTGTGCGGTTGGAATACTTGGTTGCTAAGAGTCTGAAATATCGAATTTAAGGATGAAGTGATTGCAGCAAGAGCACATAAATTATTGTAACGCGTGATTTATATTTTTAGTGGGAGAATAATTTTTGTTTCTACTTTTTTGATATAACTGTAATGCGAATGATCATCATTCTTTATTATATAACCACTTAAAATTTGTATCAAAATCTTTTAATAAGTGCACTTAAACATGATTAATCATGATTTACTATCATATTAATGGTTTATAACTGAGTCAGCATGGTATATTTATTTTTAATATTCGTTCTAGTATTTTAAAAACTATAATCTTAAATTATGATAGATGAATTATAGAATAAAATTAATACCATATTACACAATCTTTGAAACAACAATTTTTTTCAAAATCAACAAAACCTAATAATAACATGAATTCATTAAACGAATTAATAACGAGAATGAATTCCCGAGCAGTAATTATCCATTCCGCCAAAAAAGCGGCCAAAATCCTCGCGCTCTCTCCATAAATCACAAATTAGCCACACTGTTTCCATAATGGCGTCTTAATTAAATCTCACCGCACGCTGAAGCCACAACCTAATGAAAAGTCCGGGCGAGCGCACGCGAGCGGCGTGCCAAATTAATGAAAATTTCGGCGAATTAGGTAAAAAGCCGAAAACGCATCTCCCTCTCTCGCACTTGGCCATTAAGGGCAGCAAAGCTCTCTCTCTCTCTCTCTCTCTCTCTCTCTCTTTTCGCGCGCGGAGGCTCGTGCGGCCGCGCGGCTGCTTGCAAGGGGCCCGCCGCGCGTAATCACCGGGTAACACTAATAGAATACCGCTTATGAATTACGGCGCGCGCTCGCTCGCTCCCCGCTAACCCGTAATTATTGACAGATCTCTCTCGGTGCGCGCCCGCAGATCCCGCTCTGAATGCCCAAGCGTCCGCTGAGGCTAACTCCTGTTCAAGCCGGACGGTTTATACGGCGGAGCCGGAGTTATTTTGCCGGGGCTTTCTGTGCGCGTGCAATTTGTAAAGGCGATCTATGTACGGGTATTAGAGAGCTCGGGTGAATTTGGTATTATGAGAACGAGCCGGCCAGTTCGGTTAAATAAACATAAGGAATGAAGGAGCGGATAATGCCATTGTTAATTGTACGTGTACCGTGTGGGTATGAAGGCGAGGGACAGAGCCGGCGTACGCAATAATCGATGGGAAGAAGCTGAAAGAGATCGCAAAGGCTCAATGGTAAATAATCGACTTTGCGATTTAGCGCGGCGGAGCGCTCGTTTATCACGTTCTAGCTTCTCGTTCAATTATTCCGAGACAAACGAGCTTTATATTCAGTCGCGATGTGTGTGCCAGTGCCTCGGCGAGTCCGGGAAAGTCGCACGTCTTACGGGGAAGGAGGCGTAATAAGCGTCATTATATCTCGGGCTTGCTTTTAATTAAATCAATTAATTTGATCGTAAATCTAGGAGAGCTTGATATTTTTCAGAATTGTCGCACGAGATGTTGCAATTTAGAAAGTGTAAATAATTAATGGCTCGATGAGAGGGATAAATCATTGTTTATTACGTAATTGTGCAAAAAGATATCTAAGACGTAAGGGTTAAATACGTGGGTTTACTGGAAGCCGATAAATTGTAGTAATTTAAGGTTTTGATTAATTTTATTACTATAATTTCTTTGATTGCTATTTAATAACTGTTGATAAACTAGGTCATTTAATTCTTATAAAAATATAATAAAACCATTTAGAAAGCCGTAATTAAAAATACTAAAATGGTAATCTCGCCTATTCATTTGACTTTTGTTTAGTTTATAAAACCGGCATAATATTTGCTAGACTTTTTCCCACACAAAATGTTTTTTAATCCCTTCCCTAATTATAAAATTTATTTTTATTCAAAACTGTGGCCGAACTTTTAGAACATGGGTAGCAGTGGTAAAATTAAAAATAGTATAATTATATCCAGAAGTGAGCTTAAGTTTGGATATAGAAATCAAAAACTAGCAATTCTTTCATGGAAGGAATTAAAAATACATGAATAAATTCTGGAAAAACGTCTGACATAGGACGTAGCCAGACAATTTCCAGACTATTGCCAAATATTACCAGATTTCTTATATTTTTTCATAGGTAATAATCTAAATTATAATATAATAATTTCGAAATTATAAGTTGTATAATAACAATAAGCACTTTGATTAAGACATAATTAATCTGCAATCAAATTCCCGTTGAAAAATCCATGAACGCAACTTAATTCCATAATTGATTTAGAGCTCATCGGCATTTCTCGAAACAGAAGCGCAAGACAAGACAGTTAAGCTTAACAATCGGCATCTCGCAGCTTTTGACAAAAGGGATATATACGGACGTCGGAGGAAGCTGTTTGTTCTTAACTACCGCTGCTGTCGAGGGGAGCGAGACCGGCAACTGCATAGCGATCTTCCGTCGAAGAGCCGAGCTTCTGGGAATCCTCCGAGAGAGCCGCAACACATACACACTCTGAGCAGCATCCTCCGATTTTACGAGCACTCCGTCACTTTTAACCATAGCCCGAGGTATATCTGTCTTCGAATAACTGAACACAACAGACCTATTGACCCTTTAGCGTTTCTCTCGCGTGGTTAACTTTTACGTTTCAATTATACGGCTGCTCGTCTGCGGCCTTCCTATATGCCTGCGCGCGGCAGAGTAAATCAATGCCGCTGGCGCGGACACAAATGCGTCCAACTCGGAATTATATAGATCTCAAATACAATGACACAAGCTGAGCAGTGAATACCCACGAGTTCGTATCAAGAAAAAAATCGATGTGCGCATTCGCAACAAGCTCGGGTGATATTTAAAAAAGAGAAAATGGGAGAGAGAGAGAGAGAGAGAGAGAGAGAGAGAGAGAGAGAGAGAGAGAGAGACAGGAGAAGAGGACGTGGTGGAAGGAATAAGTATCGAGCCCACCCGTCGAAGAAGAGCGAGCAACAAAACAGTCTTTCCAGGCATACGCGCTTTTTTCCCAGCGTCATCCTTCGTCTTTCGCGCGAGAAGAGAGAGAGAGAGAGATACACTCGCTTCGTTTTTCCCTCGTACGCTGCTTGCCGCCGGTCGGCGACGTAAATTTTTACACTGTAATTACGCAGCCGATACGTCTGCGGAATTCGTAATAGGCGAGGCATACGAATGGCGCTCGAGTAGTTTTTTACCAGGCAAGCCGCGCTCGAGCTACACTGAACAGTCGCTGGCTGGCTGCCCTCGCGCGCTGAGCACGAATAGAGAGCAGCCGGTTCGCTCATCGATAACTCAAGTGCTCGCTGAAGAGCGCAATTTTTTTTCTATACGCAAGCGGGGCCTAAGCTCTCTCTCTCTCTCTCTCTCTCTCTCTCTCTCTCTCTCTCTCTCTCTCTCTCGCTTTCTGGCGTAAATTGCCAGACTGCGCCAATGCTTCGAGCCACAATTTCTGTTTTTGTGCCTCGTTTGCTTATGCATTTTATTAAAGTTGAAAAAATGTAGGGGAATGACTTGAGTACGAAAGTCTGATATTGTTACAACAATTCTTTCCAATCTAATAAATTTACTATTAAATTTTTTCAATAATTATTATTTTGTCTAGCCTGATTTAGCTGTTTCTACTTAGAATAATTATCTATTTTTGTTTTCATAAAAAAATATTAAATATAAACGTAATATATATTTTAGGAAATTAACTCTTTAAAAGACTGCTAATATGCAGTGTAAAGTCCATAATCGGCAATGGGTTAAACAACGAATCCTTAAAAAAGCATAGCCAACGAAGTGTGATAATCCGTAGGCGATAATGATCTATAACATATTATATTGAGACAGACATAGCATCGAAAAGTATTTCTCCTATTATATAGGTGTACAAGAAGACTCATAAGTGCTAGTAAATAACACAAGTAACACCTTGCAATGCACGAAATCTTATTAGCTATCTGCTAGTAAATGTTTTCACTTGAAATTTCATATATATATATATTTAATAATATTAAATAGAATATTAAAATTAATAAAATTTTCATAAAACATAATTAGACCATTTTAATAATTAAAAACATTCACCATCGGTAATTAGTTTTTAGATCTATCAACTTTTGAGTAAATTTCATGAAAATGTAATTGTAAAGACCTCGCGTAAACATAAAGTAATATTACGAGATTCTTATGTCAGTATATTTTCATTTGAATTCAATACTTCAAAAAATATAAAATAATTTAAAATAAATAAAAAATCGTAAGATGCACTTATGAAAGGACACTGGTAGAACACAGATTTCTAGTTACTAACCATGAATCGCTTGTTTTGTACCGAAGATGGTAGCTTTTGTTTCTTTTACATTACAAGGCATGACAGGGTACACACGTCAGTCAATTCCTTCAAGAGAACGAGCCCAAGAAGATATTGCATCATAAGCCATTAAAAGTACCACCACAATTTTATTCAACTACCTAGTAATGAAATGTCAACTTACAATTGCTTGTTGCAACTGAACAATGGATATTCTTTGAAATTAAATAAATTATTTTCATCTCTAAAATACATTAGAAATGATATTTTCACCATTCTTACACAATTCACGCGATGAGGCGAGAAAACAAAATAGAATTCAAAACATAACCCGACAAAAGATCAACAAAACTCAATTATTTGACCAGTGAAAAACAATCTAAACGCAATCGAGGGCCTTTTTTCGATATCATTCACCAACAGCCCGCATTATTACAATCCACATAAACGCCAGCTACTTTATGGCCAAATGTAAATACAGAAAGATACAAACGATACACCTCGCACTAATTCTTTTATTATACGCACGCGAGAGTACGTGCCTTTTCTACCTTTCTCGCAACAGTCCAAAGCGACCGGCGCAGCTCGACAAAATTGCCGTACGTGCGATATATACAGAGCAGCGCAAGTGCATATGATCGCTTGTTCTCAATATACTCGAATAATTTGCACACTCGCATACCCCGCGCACTCGCACAGCCACAACACGTCCGATCGGCTACTCGAGATCGGCATCTCACTTTCGTCCGATATACCCACACACACAATCCTTATCCCGATCTTGCGCGCTTTGGCGCGGCAGAAATTTACATTTCGTCAACGCCGACCGGCTGTCGTTACACGAACGCAGATGCGAGCTGGCGCGAGTAAATTGGCCGGGCGATTCTCTCTCTTGCGGAGGTAGTCTCTCACCTGGCGCGAGCGCAATTACCGCGGCGGCAATTTCGCCGCGACGCGTGGAAAGTGTCGTCGTCCCGAGTGTATCGCGATCGAAATCGATATACGCGCGATCGAGCCCCGAGATGTCTGCCCAAGCGAGAATAGGGTCTAGAGAGAGAGAGAGAGAGAGGTACGTTCTCGATAAGGACAAAGTCTCGTCGATGCTTATCGGTTCCGGCAAGCGGCGCTGAAATGACTGTGTGACCGGACGCGAGCGACGGAAAGTCACTCGCGCTGCCGGGTAACTTGAACTATTGGGATATTCTTTCTTTTCTGTCTGACTCTGTCTCTCGCTGTCTTTATTTTTTCCTCTCCTTCGCCTCTTTCGTGCCGTTCGTTTTATTTTTCGACGATTCAGGTGCGCGCGCGATGGAAAAAATAAAAGAGCCGCGAGATTATCTGGGCTTGATATCGCCGCCCGGCTGAAATTTATCGCGCTATTTGTTTATTTCGCTTTCTTTTTTCTCTTGGCCCTTTTCACTAGTTAGCGGATACTACACGCGCGCGGCTAGCACGCACGAGGGCCTCGAGGGACACGAGACGACGCTAAGGATAATCCGTCATTGTTGCAAGGTGCGAGGATCGGAGGTTTCGTTGAATTTTGTACGGAAAGCTGCATGTTTTCGTTCGGTTGATCGTTAAAGTTGTAATTGGACGGATCTGCTTAATTTATCGACGGGTTGTTTGCGTTGCTGCTGTAGAGCCATAATTGCGGTGAATTTATAGTACATTATTATTTGTATAATTACAAAAGTTAATGTTTTTGGATATGAGATAATTAGGAATTTTGAAATTGGTATTATTTATTTTTTTATTGTTTGCACAAGTAATCTAAAAAAATAATGTTTTTATGTATAAGCATTTATACAAAAAACTAGTAAATGATTAACGTCTTTATAATTGCTAAGATACGTAATTGCTTAGAGCTTCTTAGCTTATTAAAGCTATTTAATGAGAATCATGAGAGCAATTCATTATTAAACTGCACAAGCAGCATTCAGAATAATCCTATCAAAGACCTCTGTAATGATTTAGCAAGGAGCTGCTCACTCCGTAATATCACGAAACACTCATCATAAAATCAATGCAGAATCAAAATAAATTATTTGAAATATTTAAAATGTAATACGAATATTTATTTTAAAATAAGTGCAATATTAAATAATGTGTTGTTAATAAATAAGGCAAATGGGTAGGAGACGGATCTTTTTGGTCATTCGCTGGCTAATCTAAAGATTGAGTCTAAAGAATTCTCATTTATAGTAGTTATTTGTACTTTCTGGTTTCTTTTTCCGTTTTATATCTTAACTAAGCACTTCATATAGAGATTTAAAGGTATAATATATATTTAGGTAAACGGATACGTGTTGTTACACCCATTTGGAATTTATAATGTTGTGAGTATAAGTGTCTTAATGATAAAATAATTGTTTTATACAAAAACAGTCTTAAAAAATTAAACAAAATTTTAATGCTAACTAAACGAAATCATTTCAAAACTTTTATAAAATCATGAAAGATTTATAATAATTTTCATCTCTCACTTCGCAATAAACAGTGCTTCATAATTTAGCGTTACATCCTCACAGCTTACACTCGAGGATCAAACGAACTGCATCACCCCACATACTCTTCTCCAAATACTCCACACTAGGGAAACAAAGAACCTACTACCAGACAATATAACATTCGTGCAAAAATTGCGTAAAATCTCAAAGGGTAAAGCACCATCATCCTCCATCTCGATTCTCTACACCCAGTCGCAAACATACCACGCAGGAGCGACACGTAAGAATGTAGGACGCGTTGGTGAAGACGTCACAAAGACAGAAGAGAGACACAGAGAAGGCAGCCCAGGGGCAATTCGCTAGTGCCTCGAGTGGCCTCGCGGGGACCAACTCTTGAGCACGACTCGCTGCTGCTGCTGCTGGAGGGTCTCCGTTTCACCCGACAGCTCGCCTTGCCGCTACCCCCCGAGCTGTATATAAATTATTAGAGACCGCTTCGAGGACCACTCGCGCTCTTGTATTGTTTCGTGCCTATACGCCTGCGGGAGTACGTAGCTATATACGTATACTACAGACTTGAATTGGATTTCGCTCACTTGTGTACTTACCTGTGCTTGTAGGTGAGTGTGATGGAGATGTCTTTGGTGAATCGGTAGTGAACGATTTCTTGAGGTAGCACACGGGCTTGAGCATTAGCAAATAAGGCTTTGGCTCTTGTGGCGCGGGACCGTTAATTCATCAACGCCGGGGAGATGATTTTTAAATTTTCAAGAGGATGAGAGGAGCGAGCGTTCAGTTTCTAATGGTGCATACGTGTCTGGCCTGCGCCGCATGTGGCGTTTGCCGAGGATGTTGAGGTTGGGCTGAGTGCGCTTAGGCGGCTATTATGCTTGCCGAGCTGGCTGGGGCTTTGTGTGTTTTGATATATCGTAACGCGTCTCGAGTGCATTAGGCGTCTGTTTGGAATTCTTCCTAGATATCCATTGAGGTTAGAATATTTAAAGTTAATACTGATTATTTTGTTTTCATCGTATCTGGATAATTTTTATTGTGTAAGAATTTTGATCGATTTGCATTGTTTACGCTACATGTTTTTTTTTTTATGTGGTTTAACAATAGAAAGTTTCAGTGCCTCTAATTATATCGAATTTCCACTGACACGCTTACCCGTCCTACAGAACTCGAAACTCATTTTGTACCAGAATATACAATACATCGAGCTGGTATCATTTAAAGCACGTTCTGCCAACACCAAAAAAACCAGACTGCAATCAAACTCACATTTAATTTTCAGCAGAAAAAATCCCCCTCAATGAGCTTCTAATTTCATCGACTCTCAGCGATCTCTCCCATTCCATATTTGCTCTCGGTAGGCACACTTTTCGAAATCGCCGGATCGTTTAATTCGACGGAACAATGGACCACGAAAATAGAATCGAGCTGGGTGCTAGATTTTCACGCTTTCTCCCTCTGTCTCTCTCTTTCTCGGACATCACTCGCTATTCGGTTACGTAAGCCATGCATAGACAAAGCTTGTTATTGTTTGCACGGAATGAGAGGAGAGGAGCATCACAGTGCGAGAAAGAGAGATAGGTCGTCAGGACAGATGTGGGGGGTATATACATATACGTGAGTGTGAGTGCGGCCGTGACTGACTGACTGCAGCGGCAGCAAAAAATTCGTTGAAGAGAGAAGGACTGACGGGCTCTGCTACTACAGCAGGCGAACGCGAACGCAAACTCCGCGCGCGTCTCTCTAATGCTTCATTTCGCTCAGCGCCAAGCGTTATTTGCCCTGGCTCGCGCGCTATTTTCTCTCTGCTGGCGCAGTGGCTGTGTGAACTTTGAGAGAGCGAGAGAGGGAAAGAGAGCCGTGTGTACGTATCAAAACTGGAAGCTGATGTTGTAGTCGGCACCCTGGAACTCTTTGTTCCGAGTGTTTTGTGGCTCTTTTCGCTGCTTCGTATTTGGGCAACGAGAATAGTGTACCTCTGTGCTTGAAAATGTTTTGTAGAGGGCCGAAATGTAGAATGGGTTACTTTCTTGACAAAAAAAGTAATTACAGTCGGAATAATGTAATGAACATAAATTTAGAATAAAATATTAATAAAATAAGCACGTCAATTCGTGGACCGTAAGATAATCTTTCTATTATTAAACCATTCCGGAATCCATAAAGATTGAAAAAATTGTTTTCAAAATATTTAACGTCCAAATTACCTATATACACAGTGATTACAATATTCCTCAATTTTCAAATAACAGTAAATATTTGCTCTTGTAACTCCAACTTTATTATCCCATAGTCTTTTGACACACCTAAAACAAACATTTTTCAGACCTCCTCATTAAGAACGTATAAGCACGATCTTCCCGAAAAAACGAAACCGAGAAAAAAACCCAAACAGAACGAAAATACACAGTAAAACAAGCCTAAAGATGCCGTCGTTTATCCAGATAATTATAGACAAAAACCAGAGGAGGGGAGCGCCTTATGTAATTATAAATCCCAGCATTCCCTTCTTCCTCCTTCGCATCCCCCTCGCACCAACGGTGACGTTATTTTTTTTATACCTCTCGCACAGAGAGACAGACGCTCACGGCATCATCCTACGCGCGCGTAAACCGGCCGCTTTCGACACATGTCCGCTTCTCCCCTCGCGCGCTCGCTTCCAAATGATTATAAAGCGCTGCAGTTTATATATATGCAGAGTTTATATATGTGCAGAGTCTGTTTTTTTTGTGCCGTCCACGCAAGCTGTATCTCGCTCTGTTAAGGGTGCGCACTGACGCACGTGCGGGTATAGTCTTCCCGAAATTTTTTTCTCCAGACTCGACGTTTTTTTCTCTCTTATACGACCGTGTAGGTAGAAAGTCGAATCCCTTTCGCTCGGAGGGTGTACGTAAACCCAGCGCGAAGGTAAAAAAAAAAGAAAGCAAAGTACTATAAACTGTCGAGGGTGCGCGTGTGCAGCCGCTTCTGTTTCTTTGGCTCGTCCGCTCGCTTTTTTTATAGACGCGGGATCGAACTCTCGCGGCGCGATATGCAGATTCAGCCTCTGACCCTGCGCGCGGACTTTTAATTTTTTTTTCTCCCCTTCACCCCGCACACACCGAGCTCTCCTATTTCATTCTCGCATGACGACTCGCCGAGCGAGCGCGCGCCCCAGCCGTCTCTTACATTTTTTGCCTCGTTTTTTCATCCATTCCGCTCTTTTTTTCACTCGCGTTTTCTTTATTGTTCTAAGAGCGCCCGGGGCCTTTTGACACGGCATTAAATCAATCAAACGCTCTCTACCCTTCCGCGCCTTTTTGCATCGCGCGCTCACCTCTCTATATATACGCGCACGTGCGCGCGGGAGAGAGCAGCTCTCGCGGCCGTTTATATTAGCCGGGGATAAATTGCGACTTAATTCCCAGGCGAGGCGAATTCGAGCTCGCCCATTGGGAGAGAAGCCGCCGCAGCCGTGGCTTTCAAGCCCCACGTAAAAATAGCGGACGCGCGGCCAGCAAAGTAAATGACATTAGGAGAGGCCAGAGGATGCAACGGGAGAGAGAGAGAGAGCGAGAGAGATTCCGCCGCCACGCCCGCGCCGCAAGATTAATCAGCTGCGTGACCGCAACGGGAGTACAACGCCGACGCAACGGTTTGAAGGAGTGTATATATGCCGAGGGGGGTTTATATTTTGCCTTATGTTTTGTGCGTGGATGGTGTTACGAGGGGTATGGGATGAAGTTTGGGATGAACGATTGCTTGGCTGTAGCTTTCGGATTGAGCTTGATTTTTTGATTTGAGCTTTTGAGTCTGTAAGGAGCGAGCGCCACCCAATAAGCAATTTGCATATCGCTCGGGGAAATCCAGAAAGCACTTTCACTTTGGACTTTGACTGCACGACGTCAGTCAAACGATCTATCTCCGCGCGAAGCTGATGCAGATAGTCCCAGATTTGTCTGATCTTTGAACTCTGGCTGTAGCTCGGAGAAATGCGCCTTGTAATCGAAAAAAAGTTGGAGAGTACGCCTAAGTCGAATGGAAATAAAGAGGCTTAAGTAGAGAGTTGAGAAATCGAGGCGAATGCTGCCTGCAATGCTCGAGAGGGAGAAAGAGAGAAGTACATGAGAACGCGAATAAATAGAAGTGGTAAATTCGTTGCAGGCGCTCGCGCTTAAGAAGCGACTGTTTATCGAGACGGATTACATCGAGTTATTTCTACCGTGAGATCGGCGCTGCGGAGAGCCGGCTACTATACAAGGAAAGTTTGACAAATTGTGAGAATTTAAACGCTCGTAAGCTTGTGTTCGTAAGCAAGGAACGCTAATACATCTTGATTATTGGCAGAACTTTGAAGGGGAGCAACTTTCTGTAAATTTAAAAACTTGATGGCGCTATTTACAGAGGCTCATTTTTTATCGTGACAGCTGTTTCAGCGCTCGACTGCAGAAACTTTATGATTGTTAGAGTTGTTTTCTTCGACGCGCTCGAGTATAAGTCACGACCGAAAGATCTAAAAATGGTCACGATCAATCATTTGGAATTGCAACGATCAATAACAAAGCTGAATTTTAACATTTATTAGCTGCTATGCGTTCCACTGCGCGAGGAAAAGAAGCGAAGTTTGAAATTGGATTTTTATTTAGAACCCCGGCGAGTTTTGAAAAATTGAAAAAGCGCCCATCAAAAATTCAAATGCGCTCTAGATACAGTATTTATAGTCAGTCCAGTTATTGGAGCTTTTGACGAGCAACCTACTGCGCTTCTAAAAATATTTTCATAGCTGACAATTTTTCCGGATTTCCCAGTAAAAATAACGCGTACACGCAATGAAGCACAGCGGCCATCTAGTAAAATTAAAAGAGAAACGCCAGCAGCGGCTCATAGAGCGTCGGCGTAAATAGACTTTTGATGCCTCGTCGCGTGGGTCTGCAGCGTCTTACGATATCGAATTTGGGACACGTTCGTCAAGGAGCGAGCTGAATCCAGCCGAGAGCACGCAAATTTATCGAGTATTAATGTAAACGAGACGCCGCGCTGAGCTGCAGTCTTTAAACAGCTTTATTGCTCCTCGCGCGTAAACATATTTTACTGCGAGCCTGTTTCCCTCTGTGCCGGTCAATGCGAACGTTATTTCGCGCGGCTTCTTCGGCGCGTTTAATTTAATTAAATTTATTGGGGGCGCGAGTCTCTTGATCATGCGCTCCTGTCTCATATCTAAATTGGTACTAATGCCGCTTTGATATATGATGCACGGTAATTGATTTATGCGTTACTCCAAGATACTTTCCTCAGCTCGGCTTAGGATTAATTAAATTTTCACTTCACCTCCGCGCGTCCGTGTGTCTGAGTAACTCGTGTTTACTTTCGCTCGATCGAAAAATCGCGATTCGATTTATCTTGAAAACTCCCGAGTTATATCGGCGAACGTGTCGCGCGTTTAAAACTCCCAGCCGTGGACCGAATTCGTTTCACGATTCCAATTTGCACTTTTTTTTTCTACACCCGCATTTCATAATAGAAAAAATCTCTCGGGAGATATATCCTATTAGATAACTATTACGCAAAATGTCTCGCAGGCAAATCCAGAGAGCGGCGCGGGCCTAGCCCTCACGGCGAGCACGCGCGTTTCTCCATATAAATATCCCACTTGCGCTCGAATTTGCAAAAGACCATAATTTTAAACACGAAACAATCACAGAGTCGCAAACTAAATCCCCGCTCCGAGCTATGAGAGATTGAAATTTCAGGCCCCCGAGTCGATTAAGCTCCGAGCGAAACTCCAAATCAACTCAATTCACGGGCCGCTCCATTCATTGTTGTTGTTGCCCGCGCGCTTGCGCATCTCTTGTGCACATATACACGCGAGAAGACGAAGTCACGCGACTGCGCGCCTCGCGGTAATCCATCATTTATATTAATTGCGCCCCGCGGTAAGCTCGCGCTCTCTCTTTCTCTCTCTGCATAAATGATAAAGTTGTGCGCGAATCTCGTGCGCAGCGCGCAACTTCCTATTCATAAATTCTAATTAAGTTCGCACAATCGCTCGAGAGAGGAGCGAGGAAAGAGCCTTAGAAGCCTCGCCGACGACTCCCCCTTTGACATCTTTCTCGGAATCCGCAAAGGGAGCGAGCTTTTACGATTGGCGCCGCGCGGTCCGCGTCTTCTTGCATGGGATCCATTGTTGCTGTGGCGCTGGTTACGAGTGACGGAGAGTATATTACGGAGAGGTGGATATCGTGCCTATTGTTTGGCCGCTTGGGATCCGGAAAATTTACCGTGATATTGTGCGAGCGTGAGGCTCGGAGCTTTTCACCTCGGCTGTATATTCATTTTGCCGGACGTATAGCTTTGACGTCGAGCTGCATAGTGTTGTTTTGAAAATTAGTTTTTGATAACGGTGCAAGCGTAGCGTTATTGTGAGAACGGAACGTTTCGTGCATTGTGCGTGGCTGATTTGCTTGAGAAATATGTAAATGGCATTTAAATAAAAGTAAAATTTATTGCTGAATTTCAGTTTTATTACGATTTGATGCAGCTTATTACGCATTAATTTACTGACCTAATGTCCGTTTGTTTAGCTATTAAAGTCGGAGCTGCATGCATGATGAATGAGTTTTTACTCCACATTCTTACATAACTTATTATTGTTTAAGTATTAATTAGCGTATACAAAGCAGTAGTACAAGCGTAGCCGTGGGTAGTTAATTTATAGTAGTTTAACCGAGCGCGGCCCCGCCGTCACTCGGGGGCAGACAACAAAACGGCTGCAAACTGGCGAAACTGCACTTCAAAGATGTAGGCTGTAAAACTTCAGATCTCGCTCTCCCCCGAGGAAATTTATAGCGCCGCGCGCGCAGCGCTAATACGAGGCGTACACTCAAATTTCAAAATTAAATACCTCCCATCCTCCTAAAGACCGTCAATCACAAGGAATACAGGTGACGTAATGGTCCAATTAATATAGAAAATTACAGATTGTAAAATAGCGAGCCTGGCCTTTGGGGGAAAACGCAAAATAATTGCAGGCACTTAAGATACGTATCTCCTAATGAAAACGTTTGCACTCGTTAGCTCGGCCGGAGATTGTTTTCGTGAGCTTAACGACTCTCGACGCGCTGATATCAGGAAGACTCGTTTCGTGTCCCACGACCTCTTTAATTGATCCTCTAGGGGGCTGAGAAGGTCATCTTTCTCCGTGACGCCCGACGTGCACAATATTGGAGGTTAATGAGCGGTTAACGAGAAATTAGGGCCGATGATGCGCTTACGATGAGTGCCAGAAGGTCTCTTTCTCTCTCGCAGCTCTCTTAAGGCGGTGATGAAATTTTCTGCCATATGCGCTCGCCTCGGGAATCTTCGAAAACGTTTAAATTTCACGGCTCGTTAAAGTAATGTCTGCATTTAGTCGGGGGAAAACGAGCGTTTACAACGCTAATTATTTAGGCTCTCTGTGGAAATTTTCGCAAGAAGCAATTTACGCGCGCGCACTCGGTATCCCCATTACTCAATTGAATGTTTGCACGACATTCGCTGGCGCGAGCGCGATGCCTGGTTCACGCGCTGGAGATGAAACGTAATGCGAGACGCGAGGATTCGAATTATTTTCGTAACATCTTGTTTACTAATCTGCGCATGCATTTGTAATTCGAAAGCAATTAACCTGTTGGTTGAGCGTGATACTTGCAGGATTATATTCTTTTTGATTATTCTTGGTTGAATGCCGAACGAGAGATAGCGTTACGCTGTCGAATTTAAATTACTGCATTACGGGGAAACTTATGAAGGTAGATGAAAACATGCGAGTTAAAGATCTTAATGATGTACAGTTTTATAACAGGTCGTCTATATACCGTGAAGAAGGTAGTCCTAAACTGAATACTTATTAAGTTATTTTTCGTACGGAATAGAAACTGATAAAGCCTATATTTCATTAATTGATAATAATTGGTTTTAATGATTCATATTTTTAATTTTGAAAAAATTAAGCATAGATATAATCAGTATCAAAAGTACTTTTAGATTCTATACATTCCTTAATTTGAAATACTTCTTCTCCCTCATCGCGCAATCAAAATCCATCAAAAATCCTTCAAACTCCCCAACTTCATTTTCCAAACTTATTAATTCACAACGAAAGCTCTACCATCTTCTCCTGCCGAAGCGCATTCAAATATAGACATACGCCGCGTGCAGCGCACAACGAAAACGTCGGGCGCCAGGTCAGGGCTGCAGCTGAGAAGCACTGGGGGCCGCCGCCGCCGCCAAGAGAGAGAGAGAAAGAGCCCGAGTAGTCTACGCCAGGTTGTTTACTACGATGGGAGGCAAGGCGTGTCGTTGAACCTGGAGGCTCTCCGCACAGGGAGGGAGAGAGAGAGCCAGCCGACGCTACGGCGCGCACGGCCTAGGCGTCAGCGGCAGGCCTCTCTTTCTCTCTCATCGTTTATTCTTTCCCTTAATCTTCTTATTCTTCTTCCCTTCTGCGCCCGAGTATAGCCAACTTCTTCTTCTTCTGCGGAGCTTCTATTGCCCTCTAACCATGCATCGCGCGCGCTCTATTTCTTTTGCTCCTGTGCGCGCGCTCGCTCGCTCCACTTTTCGTTATTCCCGAGCGCGTAGACTTTTTCGAAGCGCGCTGCGCCACCACAAAATAGATTGCGGCGAGCGAGAGACGCGAGATGGAGGAAGCTGTTGATTTGCGCTTTTGTTGACGTGATTCGTGATGGAGTTGGTATAAAATATTTATTGTAAGAAACGACTGTAAGCTGTTAATTTTGTTGTTTGTTAACGTTTCAATATTAAATAAACAAGTTATATGCATGGTGCTTTAACGAAGAACCGATATTTTACTTGTTAATAGAAAAACCTCTAAACATATGGCATAATAACACATTTTGCTGCTTCTTAAGTTGTGTCAACAGGTTACAAACTGTTAAAATTGTTCACAACGTAGTTAAAAATACTAGGCTATTATGCAGAAAATTCACGCTAACAACCAAATCTACATACGCGATTCCAACTATAAAACTCCCTCTTCTCGTTCAACCAAAAAGCCCAAGCAATTCCGAGAAAACAGACAGTTTCGCCTCAGCGAAGAGGAGCTTCGTTATCATCGGCTTCCTCTCCCGAGCTCGCGCGAACAGACCGGCAATGCGCGTGTTATACCGTCCGGCCTCTAATCCACTTGAAATCGCCGTATCGTTTCTGCTTCTCTCTTTTCTCCTCCTCCCCTCCTTGGCCTCTATCTCGTAAAGAGAAATAGAAGCAAAAAAGCCGAAATTTACGCGCATCCCGAGGGAACCGAACGAGAAGTTCGCGTGCGCATATCGTTTATTCCGGCCACCGCGAAATAATACGAGCGCACACGAATTCGCGAGATGTACCTGTATATGTATATACACCCGGCCACGTAGCCGTTCTCCCCTTTGGCTTCTCTCGGTGCGCGCATCGTTCAACGGCGAAGGTACGCGTCCATTAAGTTGGCACATATATTTGCTGGCCGCAAAAAAGAAACGGAATGAAAACTACTTTATAATTCTTTGCTCTCCGCCCCCATTTTAATTAGTCGATAAAGCCAAGAGTTGGCAAGCGGCGCTTTTCACGAACTTTGCGCGCGCATCCGTCTCGTTAGAAAGTCATTTTTATCTAATGTGCCAATTTGAAAGTTTAATTAGCGGGTTATCATTGAGTTGTTATCATTGCGTTTTTACCGCGGCGAAATTTTATTATAGCTTCTGTCCGCTTGCAAATACGAGTTGTTAATCTTCAGTTCTAATGCGCTTCAATGGTTAATGAGTCGCTTAATTTTTACGCTGATTGTAAAAATTTCAAACTACGCTATCTTCAATTAAACGGTTGCATAAAACGCACAGTCATTAACATAAAGACGTAAGCTACCGAGATGTTCAGATTTCGGATTTTTTTTTACCGATGCACAACATATTCAAGCAGTCGATGTTACATGTATATTCAAAATCGATGCTCATTATCATAATGCTAAATCGCATGACGAAACATGCAGTTTGTAAGGGAAGCTTACAATCACTCGATCACGAATTTCGAGAAAACTGTTAGAGCTATTTTATTTCGCATTTGTAATTTATCTAATACGGTAGTGAAGAACTGAATGTTTTTAACATATAATTTATTCGTTACAGAAAGTCCCTCGATGATTGCAAAAGTACTTTTGAGAAAATTAATTCTTATCTCTAATATTGTTTAAATTGTTTAAAAAGTAATATTGATTAGAATTTCGCTGAACTATCAATATCTTATGAGAAAATATATATTTAATAATATGATAATAACATAATTATTTGTAATACAAAATAAAGAAAACAGTTTAATGATCTTAAAAACAGAACATTTTATGAAAAAAAAAGTTTACGAATATTATAAACGTATTAAATAACTATGTCTCGACATAACAGCCTGTTTCTACTTAAAATCTGACGACCCTGTATTTCTCGTTTGTTTATTCTCAATATTCAAAAGATACTTTAATGTTCAATAAGTTCTTCTTTGTGTACGTATGTTTATCTACATGTAAAACCACAAATTCCATAGAAAAGAGTAAAAATTAACTATTTCAATAAAACAAAATAGGTATCCAATCTTACAGAAACTCGCAGAAAAACTAAAAAAAAGAGCTTGCGCCTAACGACAGAGCAGTCGTCCGTGCAGTAGCCGCTTGACAGGTCTGCTTGCCAGGGCTGCAAATACGGTGCGCGCTGCAGCTGCGGCGGCCCAAACCTGCTTTGACCCTTAGCTACACACGTAATCAAAGGCAATCATCGATGATTACGATGGCTGGCTTTAAAGCCAGACCGTCAGACTACTCTCTCCTGTCACTGGCGGCATGCGCGCGCTCATCCAGCCCACCGCCGCTATGCTACTACTCCCTGATGGCCTCGCTGCGAAACAAGGAGAGAGAGAGGCTGGACTACCCCGATAGAATGTCAATTTTCGTGCCAGCGAGCTCGCGCGGCTTTTACGCGCTCGACTGGCCGATATTAAATGTTAGCGGGCAATTCCGAAGTAATCGCCCCGCTATTCAGCCTTCGGGTCTATTAGCCGCGCGCTCGCGCAGTTTGGTTTTGCTCGTCTTCGCTATACGGCCGCGCGCGCGCGCGTATCTCCATTCAAATTATATGGAAATTTATATCGGATGGGGGGCTTTTCCTTTTGGCTCGCCGCGAAATTGATGTTTTCCGCGATACACACAACAACCGGCCGGCCTCGGACGTCCATGTAAATTTTCATCGGCCGAGCGCGCAGCCAAGCAGGCGTAATCATCGGCGAGCGCGCGCGCGATGACAACGATAAACATCGATGAAATTGCCCTTTAATCGATTGTTTTTACATGTAGATGGATAATCTAACTTTCATTAGATTAAGTTTATTCAAATTTCATGGACGTCATTAAATTGGAAAATATCGGCTAAAAATTCTTGACGGTAATGCGTGCGTTCAAGTTTTATGTAAAACCAAAGTATATTAATTTATCGGACAACCCGGAAAAAGTTGTTTATTACCTCGATATCCTTTATTCTCGGACGGTTTTACAATTTAACTGCAAAAAAAGTTGATCCTTCAATATGTTATTTTTCAAGATAAACTTGTATGTTTTAATTAACATCTATTTCATTTTTATCATAGTACAACGTAACCAAGAGTTTAAACTATTTAATTAATTTATTTAGACAAGCTTCGCGACTTCTTCACTGATAGATTATCGCAACTTGTCACTTATTGTAAGGTAGTACATATTCAACTTTCAAAATTCATATAAAATCCTAAAGCACATTTTCCTTTCCTAAATTCCGAGCACGCTTACACGGTTACCAGGAGCTTTAAAAAACCGTATGCATCCGCAAGGTTTTGCCACTGAGCGAGCTTTCCTCGCATTACGTGAATTTACAGGAGGCGCGCTCGCGCTGGCGAGAATAGCCTTCCACGACGTAAATCACTTTTACGGGTTAGAGCGGGATTACGGAAAAAAGCGCGCGAGCTTAAAATGCGTCAGACGGCAAAGATGCAGAAGCTGCTGGTGCACCTTCCGGGAAAGAAGCTTTCTGGGAACACTCGGCTGCTACTCGGGAACACCTCGTGCGACAATGTGTGGGTTTGAAGATATTGTTGAAGCCGGGAGAAAGGGACACGTCAGTTGAAACGTGGGAAAAGACATTAGGGTGTAAGGTGTGCGCTGTGATATAGGACGATAGTTCGTCATCGTTATTGCTTATGGATAAATAGAGATATTGTGAGGATTTTAACAGTTTTTCTTATGAACAATATGGTTTTGTTCTCGTTCGCGCTAAAAATAAGGTTTTGACAGCAATATTGAGTGGGTCTTTGAATAAGAGTTTTTATGCTGTAGTCGTTTCTGTTAGGGCCTCACAATTTTGCAAAAGTTTATGGTATAGAAACGATAAGTAGCGCGCCTTTTTTTTGAAAAATGAGAATGATTAAAGTTTTTACAGTTTTATAGTGTTTTTTCTATATATATGTTTATGTTTTTGAAGTTTTGAATCCTTTCAGATGTGTTCTTAGCCTAGAGTCAAACTGACCGTTCGGGATCACATGAAAGTGATATTTTCATTGAAGAATAATTCTTAAAGCAAATGACATTAAGTAATAAATTTATTTTTAGAGATCTGGCTTATTTTTTATAACATTTTTAATTTAAGTGTTAGGACTTTAGTGCTGTAGAACACGTGTTAAAAGCCGAAAAAGATGATGCCACCTCTGCTCCATCATATTGGCTTCCGTCGTCAAACGGAGTTTTTCCGCTAAAAATTGGAGAATTTCCTTTTTAACAGAACTAAATTTTCTTATGATAGTATAAAAAAAGGAGTTTCCCCGATTTTTCACGGACTTTTTCCTCTTCTCATATTAACAGAATTTTAACTCAGTTAAACGAGGAAATTTAACGAAATATTTTTTCTGTGTACGACCTAATAAAGTGGTTGGTGACATCGACTTTGTTCTCTAGATCATTTTTTAAGATTATTTCAATATTTGCAAAGTTCACGTGCAAACTTTCATGTCTTAAACTTCATTACTGTCATTTTTTATCTTAAAAGATATAAAGTTTAATAAAATTAGTATTATGATCTCAATTTAATGTAACTAATTAGAGAATTTAGTTCTTTATTTACAATCATTTTATATTGAATAACAACATAAATAAATTGAATGTTGTCCGTACTATGCATTATACATATTTTAAAAGACAAAAAAAATAATTTGTATTTCTGGGCTTCAATTATAAAATCTTTTTATTAATCATTTTATTGCTTTTTCTGCTTATTGACTTTCTTAAAAACATTTTATATTAACGTTAGCCAAGTAACTCCGCACATCCAAAAGATCGGAATGTTCTTTTATTAAAAGGTGGACAACTCGTCGATAATTAATTACCGATAACGCGTACCATAGTAAGCTTATCATCACTCAAGCTCGTGCGTGGGAATAGACTCGTAATACACACATACAGAGCTCGCGGTACGCTTGGAATAATTCATGCGCTTTTCGCTCGCTCAGCTCTCTTCATCTCTCTTTTTGTCACTGGTCGCGGGCGCGCGCGCCTCCCCCTCCTTCGCATTGTAAAACAGCGTGCGGTCTTCTCTATCTATCTCTTAGCTCTTTCTGTCTCTCTCTCCCTCTCTCTCACTCTCTTTCTTTCTCTCTTTCTCCTTCGTTTTGTTTTTCGTCCATTTGTCGTAAATAAATTCACGACGAGCGCGACGAATGGCATCTTTAATGATTGATGAAGACGGCCGAGCTTGATGAAACTTTAAAGAGGGCCTCGTGCGCGCGCGCGCCTTGTATCTTTACATAAATTAAACGGGAGGTGGATCAGATGTTAACTGTTGTTTATTTATGTATGTGAAATAAAACAGGTGAATCTCGCGCGCGCCGCACGCTGGCTCGATGCCACCGGCGATACATAAATCATTGCTCTTAGCTATATAGCGCCTGCCCAAACGGGCCCAAGCGACACGAGAAAAAAAATATTATACAAACATTTGAATAGCAGATGAATAATATAAACGAGCGCCCGCGCGGAGCAACGGTAAAAAGAGCTCGTTCGAGAAGAGGCTTTATTGCCCAGGAGAGCCGGAATTCTCTCGGTTTTTACGATTTTTCAGGTGTCACTCATATTATCACTATTACTTTGTAAGAAAATTTGGATGCAGGAGTAGAAGACGCGAGAAATATTAATTGCGGAGCGGTGGTTTTGAGAAAAATAAAAGATGGGATTTTTCTTAACCGCCTCGTCGGGATTTATGTTTATCTTGGCATACATCTTGGCAATATTTCAATGATATTAAATGAATTACGCATATTTTAAGGTGTGAAATCCAATGATGCTTTTGTGTAATTTATGGATGTTGCTTGGTGCATTTAAGAGATTAAGATAAGTGATAAACTACAATAGTACCATTCAATTTTTTTTTTCAAGTACAAAACTATCTGCATTGTTTCTATTGTGAATGTCAACTAACAGCGAACATTGTTCTTTGCATATCAGCTTTATGGTGCGATTTCGCTTTTACCCTTTACTTTCTGTACACCAACTTACACGTATATATTTCTTCAGTTGTCGAACACACATTTAATAATTCAATTTAATACAGACATTGTCAATCAATCGAACAATAAATCTCAACCAGAAATTAAACCAGTATTTTTAAATAATTTTTTCTCCTACTTATTTCCTCCGCAATTGAGTCATGATTTATATCCGCATTAAATACCATCGTCGCGAATTTCAATGACAACCAGGTAGAAAAAAAAGAAGCGGATCATAAACTTTTTTGACGACGCACTCACGACAAGTATAAAAGGCCCCAAACGAGGCGCTCGCTCAAAAATCGTTAACTCGCTCTATAAAAGCAAAAGGGGCGCCTTAAACTTCAATCTCCCTCGAAGAAGTAGAAGCTCGGGCTCCGTAATGGTCCTCGTTTTTGCAACGATGAATTCATTCTCCGGTCGCGAAGTAAAACGGAAAAACAAATTGCAGGGTGGCCCCGGCCGCGCGCGAGTGCCCCCTTCTCCTATTTTTATTTTTAATCGAGCTGGGCCCTCTCTCGGGCGAGTCGCTTAAAGAACGATAAAAGACGGGCTCGCGCTAGCCGAAAGAAACAGGAACGTCTTCCCCGAACGTTTACAGTGCAATAAAAGGCTCGCACGGGATGCATTATACGCGCGCACTACTACCACGAGCCGTTCAATGGGAAAGAGTTCTTAGCCTTGTACTTTCAGCTGTGCGAGCCAGCCTCGTACAAAGACGCACAGAAGGACACGAGCGTGTAGAGCGGAGTGTGGACTAACGGTCCGCATAGAGAGGTGTGCGTGCGTTGGCGGTGCTGTCCTTGCGCATTCCGCGCTCCACATGATGCCGTGCGCGCGTTTTTACTTTCCAGTCAGGTTGACGCGTCGTCGAGTTGATCTCGGGGATAGAGAGATAGTCTGTGGATATGGAGATTCATTTAGCAGGGGAATATCGCGAATTCTCGTCGCGACGAGCGAGCGAATGATTTTTGTATGCTCTGGAGTTGCTGGGAGGATGTGTGTTTGAATGAATCAGCGAGGAAGAGCAATTGCGGATTGTAATTGCGTTGAGGTATATAGTGGATTATTATTTTTGTTGGGCGAGTGAGCATTTGGTTAGTGATGGGAAAGAAGTGTCGGAAGGGATGAAAAATGTGAAAAAATGTGTTTGTTGAATGTTTGACAATGTAGTTGAATTGAATGATGGGTTCATAATCAACTTTTATTTCAAGTTATTGATTTCTCGCTGCAAAAATAACTTAAACCAATTTAGATTCTCCCAACAAAAGGATAAATTTTTTTGCAACATTTCAAAGTAAATGCTCTATCAAGCAAATAAATGCTGGCAGTGGCTCCGTAATTGTAAAAGACATTTACCCACATAAGGAAAGAAATTAATCATAAGTAGATACAGTTGATGATGGTCAGACGCGGTACTCTATCTCAGATTATACCCTATCAGAAATTTCAATAATATTGCTAAACACTCTATATCTCCAATAATTGTTTATCCAATCCAATCAGACTGGAAACGAACAAATCCTAGAAAGACGATAACCTGCCAAGAAAGCCTCATCCTTCACGTCAGCTTCATTCACTTTCGCACATTCACACCCACAGCCAAGCATGCCTGCAATTTCGAATGCCCGACTAGGCGACTCAAAAGTGAATGGATCTTCCAACATCCCGCAGCGAAATCCAAGCCACGTAATAACGTAATGACAGAGAACAGCGGCAGCAGCGGCAGCGCGCATGCACTAAGCCCGTCAGCGATAGGCCAGGCTCTCTGCAAGTTCTCTCGCGCTAAATTGCTGCGAAAGCTGCGCACCATTAGACGCCGCTGAGCGCGGGAAAAGTAGAACGATGAGTTGCAGGGGAGCGGCAATGAATCAGGGACTACTTACGGATAGTCGATACACTTTGCGCGCCGAGGAGAGGCCCTTTCGCCAAGAGTGTGTGCACGTGTATGTGTGTATGAGAGAGAGAGAGAGAGAGAGAGAGAGAGAGAGAGAGAGAAAGAGAGCCAAGGCTGTATTCGCGAGATCGCGCGAAAATCCACGCGAGCTCGCGCATAGTGTCTATAACCCGAGGATATTTTTAGAAGGTGGTAATGCAATATCTCGCAGAGCAGTGGGAGTGATATAGTGGGCTTTAATCATACTGCTTGGCGTCGAATAGCAGCGCGCGCTCGCGAGTGCTGTGTTAAAATTATGATTGGCCGTAATCGAGTTACGGTAATCGGTATAATTACTGAATATCGCTTTCTACTATGGACTTTAGCCGGGTAAACGCGGACTCGAGCGTAATGCCAATGGTAATAATAGTTTCGCGCTGCTTGTAATGACTTTATTATTTTTTAAATAGATAAAGCCTCGTTTCGATTGTACCAAAACATTTTCGTTTATAATTATACAAGTAGAGTGCGGAGAATTTATTGAGTGCCAATACCTGTTCTAGTAGTTCCGAGTTATTAGCTCGGGTAGGGCTGGCCTTGTCGAGCAGGAGCAGCATATACATCGAAATTGAAGGGTTCTCATAATCCTATTATAAATTCTTCATTAAAACAAAAGATACGATTATAGCACAGCGGATCGGAAAAAAGCGCGTTTAGCTTTTTAATATCTGGTAAATGAATATAATGCATCATAATTTAGCGCGCGTGCCTTACATACGTAATAGCCGCTATAAATTTTTTTTTTAAATCTATACATTTTCATAATTTCGTAAGCGAGCGCGCGCTTGGATACGCGCTTGCATATACAGCTCTCTCGCGTACACGAGAAATTCATAAGGAAAGGCAATCTCACAAGAAGTCATTATGAGCGCCTTAAAAGTCTGTATTTTTAGAAAATGACGAGATCGCTATCTGCATAATATATAATGAATAATATCAAGGCTCTCGCTCTCGTGCAGAGGCGGCAGCGCGAAAATTCTTTTTTCTCATCCCCTCCTCTCTTTTTCAGCAAACAAACAACACGGGAGCAAGCCAGCAACAGCAGAAGCAGCACCGCTTGAGGTCATCCATAACGTGTTTTCGACTTAACACAGCGTTCCAGCTCTTCCTTCTCTCTTCTCTGAGCTGCACGCACACACACACATGATGCGCGCGTGCACACGCACAAACAGCGAAAACGCACGCGCACACGGACACAGCTTTTCGAAAGCGCAAAAAATACACCTGTGCGCGAAGGAAGGAAGAACAAGAAAGAGACGGAGTAGCAGCGAGCGCTCGCGAGATGCACACAAACATGCACTCACAAGTACACACACGCACACACACATAAACGTATGCATAGCGAGCGAGAGGGAGAGAGAAAGACAGAGAAAGAGAAAAAAGAGGAAGAGAAGACGGAAGACAAGCGCGAGCGAGCGACCAAGCGGCGCACGGTGACTAATGCCGATGCATTTAGATAGGCCGGAGATCCGGTATATTTTTACATTTATGATTGCCTGTCGCAGCGCGCCAAGCGGGAATCCAGCGCGTCCACCTTCTAGTTTCAACATGCCGAAAACGTCCAAGTTCAATTACCGACTGGGAGCCGATGAGATGCTATCGCTGCCCCGGTATAAATCTTGGCCGAGGAAGAAGCCGCTCACTCCCTCTCTCTCTCTCTCTCTCTTGCGCGCGTTCTCTGCCGTCTCTCTGGCTCTCTTTCTCTCGAGAACGAAGGAAGGTGGAGCGCGAGGGCCCGCGATAATAAATACGCGAGTGGCCGCGGCGGACCGAAAAAAGAGGATCGCGCGTCTGGAAGAAGAAGAAGGAGAGAAAGAGAGAGAGAGGCAAATGTTATATGTAGTGCGAAAGCAGCGCGCGCGCGAGCGTGTGTGTGCGTATGTGTGAGTGCAACCTGTCCGTTTCGAGCGCTTTGTCAGCATTAAATTCTAAATGCATTACGCATCTTACAAATAGTCGTAAAAGGCACTTTGTGCGCCCCGCGTCACCGAGTCCCCGCGCGCGCGAGCTTCTCTCATTCTCTCTTTGCCGATCTCTTTCTTTGGGTATGTGTGTGTGAGAGAGCTGCACCGCACGCTTGGACGCTTTCAACGTGACTTAATCCCATTTTTCAGGGCGATTTGTACCAAGATGTATTCCTGGAAATAATGAGCGTGTCGCGCGTATTTGAATTTAGGGCTTGCAATTAAATTTCTGTTGAGCGAGAGCGGCGAGTGCTTTATTGTTTATTGTGAAGCGAGAATTGATTAATCGTCAATTGCTGATTCAGTGATTGGAATCGGTTTATTTTGACAATAGTAGAATCTTCGTTCGAAATTAGTGATATATAAATCAAAACTTAACATTTTTTTTTAATTTATCTTCCCATCTTAAACTTTCAATTGACACTTCACTCACTACTATCTCGATATTAATTTTTTAAATAGTTATACTTATAGAACTTTAAGCTGAATTTTTTTTAAACATCTCTTCAACATATCACAATTACAATTCCACCATCATAAAAATCCCATAAAACTCCATCCAACAGCTCCCAAACAAAGTATTTACATTATTAATTTAAATTCTCCGTCGCGCTATAAAAGGACTCCCCGACGCCAAATTAAAAAGCAGCGAGCATCCCACAAGGCAAACGCAATAAAGCCTTATGCAATCATCGCTGTCGCAGAATTACAATCGCCTACAACCAGGAAGAGAAGACCCCGTATTTTTCGCGTGGATCCTTTTAAAAGCTCAACACGTCGCTTCATCCTCACACATTAGCCCATTCTAAACTGAAATTCGTCATTCTCCGCTGCCCCTTCCTCTCCAAAGACACCACAGCCTTTCGACCACTCATTTTCGTACCGCCTCGCGCGCGTCTACTCAACTCGCCTATGCACAAATTGTCACGAGAGCCTAGAGCCGCGTAATTATTCATGTATTCCTTGGCGGCGATTTTCCAGTACGCGGCGCGAATTTAAAACCGCTGCGTTTTGGGATTTCGCCGCATCGCGCCGAGAGCAGGCGTGAATTAATATTAATGACGTCTCGTTTTCGAGAGGCTCCTGCGATCCTGAGCGCGCGATTAGCCAGTTTAAGTCGGCAAACGTCGCCGCGCGGCGCGATAACCCAGCGGCGCTTCTCACTCTGTATTCCTGCGCCTCTTTGCGAGCGAGTTTATCGGCTTTAACGAGCAATTTGCTCTCCGAGCTCGAGATGCCGGTTTTTCACTATTCCGTCGTAGCAGCGAGCGCGATATGAAACATAACTTCGGTCAACAACGGCCGATGCAGCGTGGAAGAAAAAATAAAAGAAAATGAAGAGGAATATCGCGAGGGCAGAGCAAGAAGGAGGACAAGTGTTTGCTCCGAGAAAATAACGTTTATTAAGCCATCGCTTGGGCGCAGCAGCATCCGAAACGCCGAAGCGCGCGCTTACGAGGGTATACGCACACTTGCCGCCTGCGCGCGTGGCCGTGTCCCTTATGTCTCGTCTCATTGTGCTCTGAATTATGGCCAATTTACTCGAATTTTTCCATGTCGTAAATAAGGGTAAATCAGTCGTGTCGCGAGCGAGCGAGTCGTTGACCTTTCCTTCTCTAATGCCGCTACTCGCAGCGCTCCTCTCCGCTGCGATGAGCTCAACTCTCTCACTCTCTGACCCTGGACTCGGTTTTACCTTTTTAAATAAGCGCCGCGATTCAAATGTGTGTACGTGTGAGTGGCTATGCCGGCCGAGGCGTGTTTTAAACGAAACGAATGAAAAAATGCTGGCTTGCGGAGGCTTTATATAAGAGGAGAGTTGCGAGCGAGCTCGAAAAATAGATGAGGACAAATAAGAATGTTGACAGGCCGGAATGCCCTGCATTTCTGCGACGAAGCTTAGAGAATTGCTGCGCATGAGGTTTTAGTGAATTATGTCGTTTAATAAAGAGTACTAACGGGTTGGATGTGATAAAATGAGGAAAAAATGGAATGTCTTTTTCGCGATTGATTTATTTTTGGGAGAATATGAATGTGAGAATTCCCATTTGTAAGTACAAGAATTTGGAATTGCGGACGTTTTAAAAAAAGATTTGATCCGATGGTTTCAAAATATATTTTCAATAATCCACAAACAATTGGAATAAATCATTCAATTTATTGAAATTATAGTATTAACATTATAATTTGATTTATGAAAAATAGAATCAAGGGTAAGACTTACATTTAAAAACCGGTAGAGATTCTACATAATTTATGTACGAAATTTCGACTTTTGATTTTATGATTTACAATCTATAATAGGTTAATTTATGCTTTAAACCTAAGAGAATACTAAAATATGCACATACAAAATTAAAAATTATACAAATTAAAGTAAAAAATTGCACTGCGGAAGTAATTAAGTTATTCGAAGATGCATGTTTAATTTCATTAAAGCCTTGGTGAAATTTACATCGAAATATGTAATTCATTTCCTACTAAAAAATGGAAGCAATATATTATCGTGTAAATCGACTTGCTTGATATCAGCTGATGTATTTTATTTTAAAACTGATTGAGCATGTATTAATATTATAATACTAAATCATAAGCTGCAAACTAAAGTACAAGAATTTATGCAACATGAAAAAATGTTATAACTAAGTGATAACATATATATAGAATATTCTATAAGGTAATATCATCGGGGTAAAAGTGTATAAAGAATTTGATATTCACTACAAATTGAGCTTACAAGAGTCTCATTAAAATATTTTCAACTCATTTCAGCATGATTGAAAAATATAAATACAACATTTGTAAAAAAGTCTTGTTAAAGTTTCATTTGACCGGTGCAAAGCGTCGTCTTACGTAAGGATATTCTCACGATCAAATGAGGGTCAAGCAAGTGATCAACAATTTTTCCAGACTTCTATATCACGCTTTTACCCACTTAATAAACCTAATACAAGACACCAATTCTACAAAAAATGAGTTTTTTCAAACCAGTCACCATCACCAACCGAATTAACCCAAACTTTCCGAAAGGTCCGAATCAGTCACGAAGATCAGAAGAACGGCATATTCGCAACCAGCATCTAAAACGTAGAGATGCGAAGATTAAGCTCTAGTGCTCCGGCTATCCATGGCTCAAATGACATTAATGAAAGGCTAATTCGCGCTCAGAGAGAGAGAGAGAGAGAGAGAGAGAGAGAGAGAGAGAGAGAGAGAGAGAGAGAGAAAGCGGAGGAGTCAGGACGTCGCGGAGCGGTGTGTATCATCTTTTGCGAGTCCCCAAGCTTCTGGCCACGGCTTGGCCATATACCGCGGACAATTAACTTTGACATGCCAAGTGCAATGGTTCGCGTAGAGGCTGGGCCGCGCTTCGTATAATAAGCTAACGCGCTCGTAATTTCTCCTCAATTAAACGCTGCTGCCGGCGACGACGACGCGACGAGTGCACTCTCTTTCTCTCCTTTTTCTCCTTCCTGTTTCTCTCCTCGCTTTTCGCTTATACCTGCCACCTACACCGTCTTTCGATGCTCTCTTCCATATTTCCCGGATCGTTCGCTTAGTCTTTAAAAAAGGGGCCTCGTTAGGACGTTCGAGAAAAGGGTTTTAATTAACAAGACTACGCCGGGGGTGAGTTTAACGAGCGAGGCGCAGCGCCTTTTTCCGTGAAATTAGAGGCGGAGAGGGTTTAAGGGCGAAGCGCTTTTCTTCGCTGGCGCGCTTCTGTGTATGTGTGTATGCAGTTTGGAATTGGACGCGAGCCAGAAGCGCGCGGTTCTTTCTCGTACGCCCGCGTCGGAAGCGTCTATAAATGCGCGAATCGCGCAGTTAGTTATACGGCTTTGCCCGACGCTGGCGCAGAAGAACGAGACGCGAAAATAGACGCTTTTGTTTTAATGAACGCGCTATACGGCTTTTACGATCGATCCTGGAAGATTGTTTATCGCGGGGTATCTTTGAGATGGTGATGTAGGGTCGGCTCGTAGTGACATCGTGACTTTGATGTTCGGGTCGATGTTTGCTTTGAAATTGCTTATAGTGCAAGATAATGTTGTAGATTACTTTGTGCTGGGTTAGTTTATGAACTTCAAAGCGTTGCAGGTCAAAAGTTCAAGTGGGTATTTCTGTCTTGATAAAACGTAAATGTAATAATGAATTAGAAGTCAATAATTAAGTAATTATTCAAGTTTCATGAATGTATCAGTTGAAAAGTACAAATATAGAATAACCCGCGCAAGTGCAGAATTTAATTGCACAATTCTATATGCGACGCGTTTCTGCGAAGTTTCAACAAATTTCCGTACAACATGCTATCTTCATCTTCAATTTTGGAAAAGACCGTCGCGCAGTCAGAAATTAACTTGGTCGAAGTAACCAAGAAACGCTTAGAATGTCACTTAACTAACTGAGATGAAAGTGTCAAGCATAAATTTCTATCCAAGAAGCTCAGTCAAAGTGCTTTTCTTAGTCCACATCTCATCCCCCCCAGCTTTAAACAATATCCAGAGAAAATTAGTACGCGATCAGCCAAAACATCGAAAGCGTTTATTATTACTGCACCCTCGAAACGAAACGAAAAAGTTCGCCTAAAAACAAAAAGATCAAGCGTACTTATCACTGATTGTCCGAGTCTCTTCAATTTATCAGGAGAACGAGAGAGAAGACGGCAGAGCGGCAAGCGAGCGGAGCAATGCAATAAAACGGGTGTGCGCGCGAGCTATTGGACGTGCGCGCGGCTGGTTATTCGATAGCGACTCTGGAATCCCTCTCGGCTGCCAAGTAATTGTTATTGCTTCGCATCGCGAGTGCAGCTCGCTATCCTCCGCGATATACGTATTACCCGGCTTTCTTATTACTTTTAGCTCCCTCGGAAAGCCCTAGAACTCGATATATATATTCCAAGCCGATCCATGAATAGTCCAGCACGCGCGTTCTCCAAGAGTTAAATCGGTGAACTCTCCGTTAGATCGTTACAGCCACGCTGATTCCTGCGAACGCAGAATTCGAAATCGATCGTGCGACAATGATAGCCCTTTGATCTCGAGAGGAAGAAAAAAGACAAGAGCGAAATACGTTCGCGGAAAAGGCGTTCTCTATACGATAGATAGGTGCGTTAGCGGGGCCTCGGCGACGTGCCGACAGGCCAGCCGAGCCACGAGCCGCACGCGCTGTCAATGTCAATTTTCAACGACGTGGCAAAAGTCCTCTTCGCACCTAGTAAAACCTAGCGGCGTCATGCTGCTTTTACGGGCGAACTAAGTGCAGCGCGCCGGAGAGCGGGCTACACGGATCTGTAAACTTATTCTAGTCGCGAACGCGCGCGCGCGCACGCTGATATTAGTTTTAAAGGCGGCGAGTGGCTGAGAGTTCTCTGAATTTGGAGCTGCTTTTTACGGACGGACGGGGAGGGAAGTTTGCGCTGACGGCTTTTGTGAGCTGGTTTGGTAATTTTGGATACGTGGAGTTGCTGGAAAGGCTGGTCTGAGCTCGCGAATTTTGTAGTTGTTGGGTTATTTATAGGTGGGAATCGTTGTAAAAAGTAAATTTCAGATTTTTCTTTTAACGAGATGGTGTAATAGAATTTTGAAGATATTAGGAAAGCAATCTCCTACACGAATCATAAATGAATTTTAAATTGCAATTCGGAATAAAATATATAATGGTTTCTGCATCGTCAGCTTTCCATCCTACTAAAGTACCCTATAACAAATCTTATAAGCAAATAATAATGATAAAGCTAATGTAATACCGCATTTTGAAAATTGTGATTACAACTACGCGCTCTAGCCGCAAAACCTCAAGCTGAAAAACGGCCTTAAGCCGATTTAAATCTACACTTTTCTCTTACTCCCTCTCGGCCAAGTCATGCTCATGACGAATATCCCGGAGAAAGAGAGGCGAAACCACGAAGACGAATTTACGGGCTGGTTTTTTCTCCAGCTCTCTTTCTCTCTCTCCTGGCCGCCCGGAGCAAAAATGATTTTTTACCACGCGACCGCAGAGAGCGCGAGAGAAGCCCTCTAAGAGATCTTAATCAAGTTCACGTAGCGCATCAAATTTTCAAATCATCGCGGAATCAATCTCAATTTGCTTCCTTTTTCTACGACTGAATCGAGCGTGCGCCTTCGAAACCTAATCGAGCGTTAAACAACTAAATTGCCCGGCTCCTCGAGCGGCATTCCTGCGCTCAATCCGAAGGACGCATCCCGCATCTCTCCTGAAATAAATAGCAGTATATCCCACGGAACTCGTATCGTCGCTTTTCAAATTCAAAACTCACCAGGGGGATGGCAAGAAACTCGAGAGCCGCGAAAAAAGGACCCGCGAAAAATTTCGCCGGTCCCCCCCTTCGCCCGAAACCGCGAGATCGAATTCCAGATGGTGCGAATATACTACAGGAGAGAAAGAGAGAGAGAGAAGGAGCCTGAGGGCGGGGGCTACTTTTGTTCGTCTTTTTTGCGCGTATGATCGCGCTTGTTTTCGTTATATACTCGGGTTTCGGGGGATGCGCGTGCTCGACATCTCGCTTGGCGCTCTAAGGCTTTCTGTGGTCTCTGGGACTGCGGAGAAACCGAGAGCCGCGCGAGCTTGAATATCCCGGGCGCTGAGGTAAACAAAATAAAGCGAGGAAGCCCGAGCGCCGAAATAAGCAGGGGAGTGACTTTTTCTCGGGTCCCGAAGATCGCATACCTAATCATTCCGCTTACGATTCGCCGATGATTCCTTTTTGGGGGATATCGTGTGTCGGTGATCGCGGACGGGCCAGGAAACCACCGCAAGAATGTTTCGTTTTTTTTGTTTTTTGTTTTTTGCTTAATCCGGCATGATTGGATACTTTTTCGATATGGTATACTATTTTTATGAGATGCGTTGGTTATCTTCTCGATAAATATTTGATACAAAATTTTATAAGATTTATCAATAGGAGGGCAATTAATAATTTTAAAATTTCAACATGCTCTTAAGGCTATAGCGTAACTCAATCGGAAAATTAATAGTGTGTTTGATAGATATTAAAACACGACTACCGTAAAAGCCTACCAATTCTAGCAATCCTCCGATTCCCCTTCAAGCAATCGCTTCTAACATTTACCGCAAACACATGTTGATTAAATTAAAAATCGCCGGCGAGTAACGGCTTTTTAAAAGACTGGCGTTTATTCCAGTACTATTCAATTTTCCCATTACAAACTTGAAATTAAATTTCAAACTTAAATCCTGGCGGCGGTCATTAAAACTTTCCCCACCCGCCGCCCAGCCTCCCGCGCGCAAAAAAGAACCGCTACACGCGCGTCTCTCGAAAACCTGTACGCACGTCTGCACAAAATTAATTCTCTAATAATGTTTACGGAAAAGCCGGAGCTTCGAGCGGCCGATTAAAGGTAATACTAGTAGTTGGGCGTGTTACACGCGCCGTTCCTTATGCGAACGAGAACAAAAAATTAAAGAACGAAGAAATCGAGAAAAAAACAAGGCCTCGAGACAAGGGAGTAGAAAGAGAAAAAAAGGCAGAAAAGACTCACGCGTAGGATCTAACGAACCGGTTTAAAGGAGTAGGCCGGATTGGTTTTCTTAACGCCGGTAATTGACTTTTAATCGTTCGGAATGAGCAGGCGCAGGCGCGCGCGCGAATATCCATCGGGCCGCGCGCGTATAGAGCGAGAATGAAGCGATAAAAGGGGCCGGCTGCTGCCGCGTCCGCGTCATTACGGTCATTAGCATCGCTATCATAATCATCATTATCGTCGTCATCATCGCCATCATCATCATCATCATCAGTATAGGAGCCAGGAGAGCCTACAGGGTTGGAACATTACCAGCTCTCGCGCCTACGTCTCGCGCGCGCGCGCGAAATAAACAGCCCCTCCCGGCCAAATCGTGAGAGTGATCATTATTAGCATCGGCAAGAGCGCTTGCTTACTTGCGGTATATACTCTGCAGAGGAGCCTGCGGTGAATATACACACACTGCGAGCGCGCTGACAAGAGGCAGATGCGCGCTGGGCCGATCGATCTCGATCGTCGCTATTATTGTTCTCTCTCCTTACGCGCGCTGCGCTAATGTGTTTGTAAATACCGAGCGCTGCATACCAGCGGCGGTTTTAATGCCCGAGCCTATAGTCGCTTATAAATTACGCGGGAGGGAGTGGGCTCTATGATTACCGGGGCGCGTATTAATAAACGCCGGAGAGCCGAACAGAAGGGATATTTCGCAAAAGCGCGAACAGAAGCGAAGGAGCGACGGGCCTCGACCCGAGGCGCTCCTTCTCTCTTCTACTATCCGAGCGCAAACTCTCGGCAAACCTGTTCCTCTCGGGGTTAGCTGTAAGAGAGAGGGAAGATCGGGTTTAAGCTCATCAATCATTCATTGAAAACGCTCGCTGCCTCGAGGCGCTTCTTAATTAACAAATATACGATAGGCGGAGTAGGCGAGAGCGATCGTGCAACGATAAGGTCGCACGCCCCCGAATGCGAGGTCCCTTGCAAAATTGACGAGAGGACGGGCGTTATTATAAATAACGAATAGAGAGAGGAGGTAGATATTGTGCGTGTATATAAGATTTGATTATTCGCGAGGTGTTTGTGGCACGGTGCAAGGAGTGAGCATCGCACGGGACGACGTGTGAAAGTCCTAGGAAATAAATCAATATGTGTAATTTCGCGCTGTTGACTTTAATGAGTTGTGACTGTGTTGGACTAGCAAGCGATTTCTGCAGTGAAAAATGTGTGCGCAAGCTTTCTAATAATAAAAGTTAGTAGTAATAGTATGGGTAATTGTTTCTTTATTCTGTATTCCCTTAGATTTTCAGAAGAAAGTTAAAGTATCAGACAGTATAATTTATCGAAATGTTGAAAAATGATCGAGGTCACCTATAAAGAAAGAACAAACATCCTATTTAATTTACATTCTTTTTAATTTTTATAATTTACAATTTACGTAAACAAAACCAAAAACCACCCAATTTTTTAATCTTTCTCCTGCCATAAAACACTCGTCAAAATACTTTTTATTCGCGTCACAAGAGCCGTATAATGGTACAGTCAGCCTCATATTGACTTTGATACCCAACACTCGCCGCAACTCCGGCATCATATCCGCGTGCTTACGCAGAGTTTAAGAAGCGCGCGCTTCGTGACTGACAGTGAACATATCCAAAAAGCAAAGAGGTCAAGAGTCGTATTACTGCGTCGGTTAAACGCGGAAGCGCGCGCGCCACTCGCGACAAGCGGGACCCTCAGCTGCAGGACGGGTCCAATATTTGCTTAGGCCTGGCTCCGTAATATGCAGATTACGGTTAGAACTTCTTGACTATGTGTGTATGTGTCTGCGTGTATGTGTGTGTATCTACTGCATGGGGAAGCTATGAGCAAGAATAGTCGATAATAATAGGTGGGTGAGATGAAGAAGCTGAGAGAGAAGGAGAGGAGGAATAAAAGCATGAAACGGCGTTGGTCCACTTGAGTCGCAAGAGAAATCTTCGGCTAAGGAAAAAGAAAAGGCACTCAAAGAAACCCGGGCTTTGTTCGTTTTGCTTCGGCAATGCGCAAGAGACTGGTTAATATGAAACATGGAATCCCTGGTCGATTTACTGATTGTTGCAATAGTCTAAAAATATTGTTATGAAGTTTTCTTTTTAGAGTGAAATTTTACAAAATTTTTCCGAAATCTAACATATTTAAACTTACAAAATAAATTATTTTTTAATAGTGACAATAAACATAAATCTATGATGGTAAATTTCTGTTTTATGATATATTAAAAAGATAAGGCAATAAACACGAGCTGAAACTGATCCTAAAAAAAATACTTGCAATCTAAGTTAATTATCCTCGTGTCTCCATATAATACTGAAATAACACAGAAGTTTACTGTTACCAAATGATATTTGATACTATACCTGTAGGCTATATTAGAAAAACACGGCCCAAATATAAACTTGTAGAAGCTCTTTTGAATAAATGTTCATATAAAATGACGATCTAATGGCTAAACAAACAAATAAACACTATACAGTAAATAGACTGTAATAAATTATTATTTGAATTGAAACATTATAATCTCTTAAATCTAAGGCTTTCTAAAAAACATAATATTGTGATTTGAAATTTGAATTTCTACACAAAATGTAATCGAACAGTCTACTAGATATATTCCATCTCCCCCTCCCCATTACGTATGATCAATATACCTTACCTATATTTGATACACATATAATAATTTTTTTTTATTAATTCTAGCAATATTAAAAAAAAATAAATAAATGTATAGCAACAAATTTTTAAGTCGAATAATAAACGACATGAATTTAACCAACTCAAATCAATTTTCCTTATTGACATAAACAATCAAATCTCCAATAACCCTCAAGACGCGACTAATTTTCACCCGAGCTTTTTCGAAAGCACAGCCAGAAATAACCGGCCGAGTCAGGAGGAAAATTCGCGCGTTACCTCGAGCAAATTTATTCTCCCTTGGGCGTGAGCGAGCGAACGAGCGAGCCGGCGCATAGACACGCTCTTCGCGGCTCTTCCTCCACAAAACATCGTTGACGCTTAATAAATATATGCACTTAAGTTAAGCGCTTAGCCGGCCGGCTTATCTAGGCCGCTCGCAAAGTGCAGCGCTCTCGCGCGAACCTGCGAAATTCCTGGCCACGGTAACACCTCTTGAACTCGCGCTCGCGCTGCCGCAAAGGAAGCGAGATGTTAGCGCCTCGCGCCCGTACCAACACATATATACACACGTTTGCGTGCAGGAAACTCAGTGAGGCAGATAAGGATAAGGTTGGGAGAGAGAGAGAGTGAGAGAGAGAGAGGCTCATCACCCGTATGGGCGTCGCTATTAACGCTATCGCGAATGGATTTCTCATGCCGCCAAGTGCATTGTATTATGCACTACTCACACGAAATACTTTACGAGCTCTTGCGGCTCTCTGCTGCTTTGAATCTCGCGCTTGCGTTTTTGCGTAATGGATGTTTTTTGAAAGCTTTATGGAAATTTGGTTTATCTGAATAATAGTTTTGAGGAAAGTGTTTTGGGAAAAAAGTGCGGGTATAAATTCTTGACGCGGGCTGCGAAAGTGTAATAAATTGTTTGTGTGTGTTTTTTACGTATTTTTATATATGGGTGGCTTAAGATTGAATAAGCAATATTAATTATTTTTTTATTGAATCAAGAGAATTTAAGCTGCAAAAAGGATTATAGTTAGAAACCAATAGATAACCAATAAAAAGTCAATAATAATTTATAAATTAATTTTTTATAAGGAGATTTTAACCATCAGATTCTGGAATTGTGCCCTCAAAATAATTAAAAATGAAAAAAATTAATATATAAAAATTATATACATTATATAAAAACTTACAATATAACTTGATACTAATTTTTAAACCTCACCACTTAACTAATAAAAAACGTTTAAAAAAAAATAATTCATCTTGTTTTTGCCCATCGGTCTATTAACCACTCCGCTTACAATTTATAATAATACAGTGCATAAAACATTAAAAGCACGGATCTAATAAAAAGCATAACGCTACAGAAAGAGAGAGAGAGAGCCTCCTTAATGGAGCTCCAGCCGCAGCGAGAGAGGAAGAAGAGCCCCGTGGGCGTTCGCTCATCGCTGCGGCCGCGGCGGCGGCGGTAGACAGAAAATAAGCCGACCAAATAAAGGATAAATCGAATTGTACCGGTGTGCTCGCACGATGCCCTCCTCTCTCCTGAATAGATGAATGGTAATAAAAGGAAAAGCCATGCACTTCATTATGTGCTCCACATATATATACATGCCCTGCGTGCGCTCGCGCGCTCCGTATAATAATGAATAGTGAATGATGAATTCTTCGGCGCGCGCAACACTTAAAGCCTTGATATACTGCCGTCTCATTTCTCACTTCTTTCCATCTCTCTCTCTCTCTCTCTCTCT